>PVKY010008291.1:0-14127 GCA_004027775.1 Bradypus variegatus
CTGCTTCCAGGGCCCATGGGTTCCACGGGATGGGCCCAGAACACATTCCTGTCCCCCATGGTGTGTTCTTTGAGGGGCCTCTGCGAGTGATGCTCTGAGGTTCTGCCTGTATCTTCCCATGCATGAGAGCCAAGGCCCTTCCAGTGTGCCTCGCTCAGGCATCCAGCACAGAGGGAAGCTGAGACTCAGACCCAGTCCTCCTGACTGGTCTGCCTGCCCTGCCTCTGACCTGGCTTGTCTGTCTGTGTTGCAGAGGACACCTACAGCTCCGAGGAGACTGTGGACCATCAGCCTATCCACCTGAGGGTCATGGACACTGCAGACCTGGTAACATTACCCCCATTAACTAGGGGGAGCTGAGTTGTTGTGGGCCCAGAGGGGGGCTCAGGCAAGCATTTGTGTCCCTTTTAAGCTCCAATTTGTCTTGTGACTCAGAATGACGTACTGACCTCTCTGGCCTGAGTCTCTTCATTTGCCAAATGAGAAGGGATGGGATGGAGGCTGGGGAGACCTGAAGATTACTGGCTTCCAGCTCTGAGATCCCATGTTATGGGCTTTGTGCTTGTGCACACACATGGAGACAGGTGCACACACGTGTGTACAGAGACACTCTTGGTGAGTGCCCCTGAGCCAAAGACACCCCCTTCCCCCCTCATTGCCTCCCTGTTCTCACCATCCCCTACCAAGGCCAAATGCCAGTTATTCTCAGAAGCCAAAGGGACAGCATGAATCTGACCCAAAACCAGCGGTGCCTAGAGAGAGCCAGGTCTCCACAGGGGCCACGCCAGAGTCTTTGGCTCTGTGTCCAAGAGGCCAAGGTCTCAAGGTTCCGGCTGGGTGGTGGGAGGGATGTTCACAAGACAATGTCTCCTTTCACGCCAAGCCAAATCCACACTCAAATGCCCCTTTGAAAAGGCTTCTCCTGGGGAACAATATACAAAGAACCGGGGAGTGGGAGGTGGGATGGGGCAGCTCAGGTGAAGGCCTTTACCCCGACCTCCTCTACCCCTGACTGGGGCTTCCCTCCTTCACCCAGGACACCCCCAGGAACTGCGAGCGCTACCTGAATTGGGCACACGCCTTCCTAGTGGTATACAGCGTCGACAGCCGCCAGAGCTTCGAGAGCAGCAGCAGCTACCTGGAGCTGCTCGCTTTGCACAGGAAAGAGACTCAGCGCAGCTGCCCTGCTCTGCTGCTGGGCAACAAGCTGGACATGGCTCAGTACAGGTAGGCATGGGCAGCTGGCCCCACATCTCTGGAGCTCACTTTCCTCATTCTGAAAGGCAGGGTGTCATCTTCAGGGATTATTAGGCTGCTAAGAGCAGAAATCCACTCACATTTAGGTAAAAGGGGCGTGTTGCGATGTTCCGGTGGGCGTGATCTCCCAGACAGCCAAGGGCCAGAGGGGAAGCACATCTGGGCCACACGGGGCTGGAACTGGAAGTTGGAAGAGAAGTCATTCCTTCCATCTTCATGGAATCCTGTGTCTATCTCTCTTACCCCTTCTTGCTTGACTTTCCATTCCCGTTCCCCCAGCCGACTCAGCCACTGAGTGTCCAATTCGAATTCCAGGGAGAAAGGCTCTGGCTCCCTTGGGTCAGGTATCTGCTCTCGTCCAACCAGCTGTCACCTCACTGAGTCATGCCCTCCACTCCCACCTTTGGCTGTGCTGAGGGCAGGTTAGGTTCTCTTAGAAAAGCTTGGACTTGAATCAGAGGTCACCCAGCCCGGCCAGAGAGCAGATTACCACAGGATTCAGGGACTGTATTTTGCTTGGCTGGCACAGTGTTTTAGAAGACCTAGAAATGGAATGCTTTGAGGCAGGGACCTGCTCTCTCCGGCTGACCACAGGCCCCACCACTCCCCATGCTTTTCCTCCATGTTCTCCAGCCTTTCACATTGCCTGCCTGACCCCTGAGGCGTTTGAAACTGTGATGCCTGCGCTTGATGGGTAATCCCACTGGACTTCCAACACTGACATGCATCCTATGTGGCCAGTCCACTTGTGAGGTGGTCGCCTCCCACCAGCACTCCACCCACCCCTCCCTGCTCACCCCTGGTCTCGGCTGCTTCCCCAGGCCCCCAAGGCTCACTGGCTGGTGTTAGTCAGGGTGGGACCCTTTGCTTAGAACAGGTCAGATGGGCAGCGGGAAATAGGAGGTGTGGTCTCATAAAGGTGGGGTCTTCAATGGCACCCAAGCCCCCAGACAAATGACATTTCAGGGAATGAGGGAAGTTGTAAGCATGACCCAGTTACACTTTCCTAATCCCCCTGCCCCTTTTCCCCCCAGTTCCCTGATCCTGGCTTAGAAAACTTTTCCCACCAGTACCCATCCTAGTGTCTCTTCTCCACTCCTGGGCTGTGTCACTGTCATCAGGAATTGCCATTGGGGCAGCTCAGCTGTGGGTGGTAGTCAGGATAATTCAGCCCTTGGAATCTGGAGGACCTCAGGGACCCCTTGCCTCTTCCTTCTTCTGGACATCTCACCTGCCCAAGAGCCAGTCTTCTCTTTCCTCTCACCTTGATTCTAGTGGCTTTCAGGTCAGAAGCTTCCAGGACATTCCCTTTTAAAAAATGTTCTATCCCACCGTCACAGGAAGTGGTATAGGACTAAGATGGGAGGAGGTGGTGCTCCTTTCCTTTTCTCCATCTCCCCATGAAATGTTCTCACCCCAGCTCTCTCCTGCCCCTCCTCTTGGCAGGCAGACAAAACTCCTCCCGAGTCCTGAGAACTCTGCCAACCACAGGCTTCCTGAATCACCTCACCCACCATGCCTCTGTGGTCCAACACCCATCAGTCCAAACAACTGCTTTTCTCTGGTGCCGATCCCAGGGCTGTGGGTGGCCCATTTCCTGACAAAGAAACTTATGTTGGGGAAGGGGGTAGATGGGGCTGAGGATGTCTCTCCCTTCAGCCACAGTCAGGGGCTAGCATGGGGGTCTTTTGACCAGCCTCATTACTAAATTTTGGCTTTGGTGACATCAGCCAGCATTTATTGAGCACTGACTCTGTGCCAGGTACTGTGCTAAACACTCAGCACAAATTATCTTTCTTAATCCTAGTAACATCCCCGAGAGGTGGGTGTCATTATCCTGTTTTAATGATGAGAAAACAGAGACTCTGAGAGGTGAAGATGACCCAAAGTCACCCAGCTGGGTGAACCAGGCCTGCCTGATTTGGAAGGGCATGCTTCTAACTCTGTGTTGCCCGGTTCTTGCCAGGCAGGTCACCAAGGCAGAGGGCGCAGCATTGGCAGGCAGGTTCGGGTGCCTGTTTTTCGAGGTCTCTGCCTGCCTGGACTTTGAGCATGTGCAGCACGTCTTCCATGAGGCAGTGCGGGAGGCACGGCGGGAGCTGGAGCGGAGCCCCCTGACCCGGCCCCTCTTCATCTCCGAGGAAAGGGCCCTGCCCCACCAGGCTCCACTCACCGCCCGGCATGGGCTGGCCAGCTGCACCTTCAACACACTCTCCACTGTCAGCCTGAAGGAGATGCCCACAGTGGCCCAGGCCAAGCTGGTCACTGTGAAATCATCCCGGGCCCAGAGCAAGCGCAAGGCGCCCACCCTGACCCTCCTGAAGGGCTTCAAGATCTTCTGAAGGCCCCTCCTCAGGATCTCAGGCTTGGCAGCTGGGCGAGTTGTGGGACAGGGCTGGCTTCTTGCCACCAGCCTTTCTCATGGACCATGAGCCCCTGCCCTGTGGTGGGCAGCTGACACCTTATCCAGTGACAAGCAGTGTCCCTGACACTCAGTTCACTGTGTGAGCTGGACGGACAGGCAGGGATGTTGCTTCTGTTCCCTCCAGGACCTGGTCTCCATGTAACCATGTAACCACTACAGCCATTAAGGGACCTGGGGTCAACCGTAAGCTGGAAGAAATTGCAGTGTCCAGCCTGATGCCACTGCCCCTGCCTGCTCCAGCTCCAGCCGGGCCAGATTGGCCTCTAGTGGATGCCGCCTCGCAGCCTGTGTAGGCCTGAGAACATCCTGTGGGAGGGACGGCCCTGGCGTCATAGCACCGCCTGGTGGAGGGGAAGGGAAGGGCGGCTGCGGGTTTCCGGTGGAGCCTGGCCCTCCCAGGTCTCCTGACATCACAGAACCCCTAGGCAAGGCCTGCGGCCAACAAACCCCTCGGTGTATCCAAGGTAAATGTAGTTAAAGTAATAATTTTATGGAAATTTCCAGCACTTTTCCTCTCCTCAATCAGAGTGGGAGGGTCCTGTGGTTTGTCCAGTGTAGAGAGCCTCCAGTGTGTTTCCCTAATCTTGTTTTCCCACCTCCTCAAGTTTAAGGATAAAAACTGCAGAATACAGTCATCTTCTCTAGTGACAATCACCAAGGCCTCCAGGGAGCCCACACGCACAGGATCAGATGTCACCCAGTGGACTCTGAGCAGGCCCCAGGCTCATGGGGGGGTAATATATAAATTATACCAGTTTGTAGTCAGGTTTAGCAAGACTCAGTACCCTCAGCACTAGGTCTGAGTGTTCAAAGCCCCCTGTGGTGAGCTAGAATCTAAAACATTTTTGTTTAATAAAGCAAATAGTTGCATAAATTGTGTTGCCACAGCTTATAGCACAACACAGAGGCTTGGACCAGAGTCCGAGTGCCCAGAGAGCAGGGATCTCCCTTGGATGCTGACATGTCTTGGGGTGACTCTGTTAGCAAGAGAAGGGCTCAGAGGCAGGGATTTCCATAGTTTCTAACTTTGTTCACCACAGACCCTTAGCAGATAAGCGGGTACAGGGTAGGGCTCTGGTGGGTGGAAGGGATGAGAAGGGGATGCTGAGCCCAGAATCCTGCTTCTTTCCCTCTCGGCCATCCCAGGAGCTCACACTCAGCCTTCAAGACCTCAGGACCACAAACTGGGAATCCTGGCTCAGCTTCCTGACCCCCAACATGGTCTGTGGAGTTCCCACTGTTGCTCCAAGCCACTTGTGTGTGTGGACCATTTGAACAGACTGTGCCATTCCAGTTGCCCACTTCCAAAAGCATTTTAATACAAAGAAAAGTATTAAATTTTAAAGAAAAAATAACCAAATTTTAGTTTAATTGCAGTTCATCCATTTTATCTATTAACAAAAAAATGAAGCTGCTTGGGAGAGACTGCAAAACCTGAGAGGTCTCAGGCCAGTGAGCTGAGCTTAGATCACGTGTCTGGCTTGGAAGGGGGTGCCTGAACTCTCTCGCTAGGTGTCAGCTTCTGGTGGGTCTGGAAGGAGAACCGATAAGACCTCTCGCTCTTTTAACTCAATTTCCACCTCGGTCAAGTTTGGCTTTTCTGAGAGCAAAGTCTCTTTTACAGTGTTCAGGTTGTCGTCACCTTTGGTTGCAGCCTCAGCCACATAAAGGACTTCTGGTGTTTCTTTTTCTGGTGGCAGCATCTTTTGATTTCTGAGAGGAGAGGAAACATGGTTGAAAATAAATTCCTTGAGCTGGGATACTGAGTGGTTGGGGAAGGACTGGGCTTCCCAGGTGGGTTGAGAGTTTGAGGAAAAACTCCCACAGGAATTCTGGGAGCTGTTGGGGAAGAAGCTGAAGTGGTTCAATGTTCCTTTGGCAGAGGAACAGCTTACACAAGCAAATGCGCTGCCTCACCGAATTCTCGCAGCCACCTGTGAGCTCAGCTATTATTGCTACCCACCTCTCCAAAGAGAGGAGAAAATATGGCCCCAAGAGGTCAAAGAAGCATGCACCTGGGATGTGTACCTAAGTCTCCTGACCCTGAATCCTGCTTTCTTTCTGCCAAATCACACTGTCTCTGACCCCAGGACAGTCATCCTTCTTAGCGCAGGCCCTTGCCACCCTACACCTCATCCTCATCCTTATTCCCCTACTCCCAACAAACTATTGCAAGAAAATTCCTAAGCTCTTTGTCTCTAGTTTCTTACTTTCCCAAACCAGCCTACCTACCACACCAGTCATGTTCTTAAAACCTGCTGTGCACACTGCACTCACCAGCTCAAGCACCTTCAATGGCTCCACACTGTCCACTTCCTTACCTGGCATTTAGCACCCTTCCAATAACTCCTCCAATCTTTCCTCCCTCCAAGGTGGTTTTACTTAAGGTATCCATAGACTTCCTGACCATGGTGGAGGGACCCAGCTGTCGTTAGAGCTGATTGCCCAGGGAATCTGCTTGGGCCACAGGGGGAGCAGGGCTTTGCCCACTGCTTCTGTGGACAGCCATGTTGTCATCTTGTCTCTGAGCTGACCTTACTGAGGGGGATGCTTCGTTACTGCGGGTGAGAGGGCAAAGTCATCTTATTAATGTCTCTACTCCTCCAGGTCATTCTATAACCTGCATCCAGACTGATCTTGCTCAAACATAAACCTGTCATGTTCCTGTGCAAAGCCCTTCTCTGGCTCCTCAACACCCATGGGCTAGAACCTGAACTCCTTAGGATGGCCTCCGGGGCCTGTACCCTCTGGGCCTTGCCCATCTCTTGGTCCTCCCTCTCCCACCCTGCTACTCCTCACACTCCACACTACAGCCACACAAACCCTCTTCTGCCTCGAACCTTTGTGCATGTCCTTGTGTCAGAAAGTCTTCCTGAGCCCACCCCCCTCTCCCTTTTCATCCCAAAGGCCCCAGCTCCCACCTCTGTTGCTCCCACAACACCTTCCATGACCCACATTGACCGTCTGAACTATAATAGTCTCCCCACCATACTGAAGGTTCCACAAGGCCAGGGCCAGAATCTAGCATGTCCACCACTGTAGCTCTCAGCGCAGCTTGGCACAGAGTAGGTGCTCAACTCATATTCATGAAATGAATGAATGATGAACGGAGCCATAGCAGTTCATAAGGACGAGCTGTCAATGTGAACAGAGGGTGCCGTGGTTATTTCGTTTTTACTTTAGAGCAGAGCTGTGAGGAAGAGTCATGCATGGTATGAAATATAGGCCAACTCTTCATTAGATCTTCAATTTCCTTTTTCTGTACAATGGGAATAACTTATGCCTGGCCCACCTTACAGGGATGTCTTGAGGATCATATGTAGGTGCTTTAAAATGATAAAACGTGATACAGCTCTGAGGGAGGGAGTCTCATTATTATTGTTTGAAAGTTCCTGATAGTGATGGGTATAGATTCATTGTTGAATGAATGAATGATTGAATGAATGAGGGTGAGTAAACCAGATATTTATTGAGTTCTAGGGCCAGGTACTCTGCCAGTTGCTTGGGGAACAAAGTTGAATCAGACATGGTCCCTGCCCCCAAGGATCTCTCAAAAGTTAGCCCTGGTCACACACTGGAATTACCAGGAGAGATTTAAAAATGCCAGTGCCCAGGTCCTACCTCAGACCCCTTGTGTTGGAGCCTCTCACTATGAGGCCCAGCAAGCTGTATTTTTAATATTCCTCCTCAGGTGATTTTATTGTGCATCCAGAGTTAAGGAGCACTGTTGTTAGAATGAAGTTAAAAATACCGCAGGAGCCTCAGCTGATCTCAGGGCTCCATCTGTGCCTGGATTTGGCCTTGGAGCAGAGCAAGCCTTTCCCTTTTAACAGCAATAGCCACCATTCATCAGGCCTTCACCACAATCCTTGGAAGAAGGAATTCTTTCTTATTGTCATTTTATAGAAGAAACTGTGGCTCAGAGGTATTGAGTGACTTGCCCTGATAGTGAGTGACAGAACTGAGATTTGAACCCAGGTCTGTGTGATAGCAGGGCCAGAGATCGTGACCTTCTGAGACACACCAGCCCCTGCTCTGCTGTCTGGCCAGGGCCAGGGAACTGTCCTTCAGGGCAGTGGCTGGTTTTAGCTTCCCTGAAAAGACCCTGAAGGCTGTGTTCTGCTGTCCCGGAGGGTGGACAGCCGCGGTCCCTAGATGACCTGGGCTGAGTCGCAGGTGCCCTCTGGGAAGGCAGGGCCCCAAGCCCCAGAGGCCACCCCCAGGCCAACTCCTTACCTGTTTGCCAAGATGCTCCTTCCCAGGAGGACAATGCTTATCAGGGCCACTATGGCCGCCAGGGCAAGGATGGACAGATTCCAAGGAGATGCTGGGAAGGTACACATAGGACAGAGCCTGAGGGAGAGGCCAGGCATCCCTCAGGCCTGCTAACGGCTCAGACCCAGCTCACAGCATCCGACGGCCCCTGCCATGGAGCAGGTGGGTGGGGAGACCCTAATGAGGGAAAGCTGAGCCCCCTCCACGGGGAAATCCCCTGGTCTGATGTGGGGAGACACCTCTGCTCTGGAGAAGCCCTAATCTAGTGGGGGAGGCAGCACTGCGGTTGGATAATAGAGAAGAAAAATGGGTAGAAAAAGACAGACTTTATAATCTTCACACTTTTGTCAGGGACTGGTTTTGTACAAGGCATGGAAAAGAAGGAAAGGAGGGAAGGATGAGTGGCAGTTCAACTGGATTTAACCGGCTACAGATAATAGAAAAAGTGGCCAGTGTGACTTTGGATAATTGGGATTCGCCCACCCTGTATCAAAATGAGGCCCAGTCCAACTACAGGGTTTTGCATTTGCTTTCCCTCAACCTGGAATGTTCTCCCCCCACACAGTCTGCCTGGCTGAGTCCTTTACTTCCTGCCAGCCTTTATTCAAATGTCACTTTTTTAGTGAGGCCCTCCTTGACCACACTTCCAAACCCCCCACCCTTGTCACCCATTTCCTATTCACCTTCCCTGTTTAATTTTTCTCGTTTCTGCTCATCACCAATACACCGTATATTCTCTTGTTTATTTTCTGCCTCCTGGCTAGAGTGCATGTTGCACGAGGGCAGAGATGTTTGTGTCGTATTCATTTCTGTAACTTTAGTGCTGAGAACAGTGCCTAGCCCTCGCCAGGAGCTCAAGAAGTACTTGAATGGTTGGATGGCTGAGTGAATGAGGAGAGAGGGTTCAGTCCCACACCCTTTCCTGGGTACCCACTGTGTGCCAGACCCCTCTGGGTCCCGAGATGTGCAGCCTCAGTCCCTGTCTCAGGGGAAGGTGCAGCCCGACAGGGAAGGGGAAGGCCAGTCAGGGGGCTTCAGCCAAATTCTGCTCTTTGTCTTGAGGACCATCCCCTCGTCCCCACCTCCTGTCCCCTGCCACTTACCATCTTCTACTCTGAAAAACCAAAGCATTTCTTCCAACAGCTCCTGAGGTATGACAGTGCCAGCTGGGGCTCCAGGAGTCCCCTCATCACGGTCCATGCTGCTCCTGGTGGGAGTATGTTCCTGGCAACGAAGTCCTTGTGGTCCTTTGGCCCCCAGCTGCCCTGTTGGTCTCCTAGGTTCTGGTCCCCAAATAGACAAGCCCTTAAGATCCCTGGAGACAAAGTAGAGAGCGTGACTGAGTGGTCCACCCCGTTTGTCTCCCTGCTCCCTGCCCAAATCCAGCTCTTCTCTGACCTAGAGAGATAGGACTGAAACAATCTAACTCAGGAGCAGCTGAGGCCTGGGGAGGTAGAGGCCCTGCAAGTGGGAGGCAGCTCCTTGGCTCTCAACCCAAGGCTCCCCTCACACGCCCTGCGGCCCTCATGCCAGGGGCCCGGGGCAGCCGGGAGGACCAGCTGCAAAAGCTGGGTGCCGGGCGGAGGCATACATCTGTGCTGTTCAGCAGATCTGGCTACTGAGCACCTGAAATGTGGCTGCTTGGAATCGAGACACGTAGTAGATGTAAAATTTACACCCAATTTTGAAGAGTTTGTATAAAAAACTGTAAAGTATTTCATTATTAATTTTTATATTGATTACATGTTAAAAATGATAATATTTTTGAAATATTGGATTAAACAAAATACTGTCAAAATTATTTTCACCTGTTTATTTTTGCTTTTTTTTTTAACGTGGCTACTAGAAAATTTTAATTTACTTTTGTGGTTCTCATTATATTTCTATTGGGCAGTGTAATTCTAGTTGATGTTTTTTAAATTATCTATGATAGAAGGACTTATTATTGTTATTATTACTACTACTACTACTATTTCCCATCTGCATCAGGCCAATAGTCTTATAAAATAAAATGAAATAAATGAATTAGGAAAACAAAATTAAAAATAACAACAATACCATAAGGTACAAGCCCCATTTTTTTTACAAAATTATTTTTAATTGTGGTAAAATATATATAACATAAAAATCATTTTAGCCATTTTAAGTGGACAGTTCTTTGACATTAAGTACATTGACAATACTGTACAACTTTTGCCACTATCTATTTCCAGACTGTTTTCATCATCCCAAACCAAAACTCATACTCATGTAGCAATAACTCCCCATTACCTCCCCACCATCCACCCCTGGTATCCATTAATCTACTTTCCATTTCTATGAATTTGCCTATACTAGATATTTCATATAAGGGGAATCATCCAATATTTGCCCTTTTGTGTCTGATTTATTTCACTTAGCTTAATGTTTTCAAGGTTCATCTATGTTGTAGCATGTATCTGTATTCTTTTCTTACGGCTGATTGTATGGATTTACCACATTCTGTTTATCCATTCATCTATTGATGAACATTTGGGTTGCTTCCACCTTTTGATTATTGTGAATAATGCTACAGTGAACATTGGTGTACGCTTATCTGTCTGAGTCCCTGTGTGTTAGTTTCCCAGGCTGCTGAAAGCAATATCATGAAATGGTTCGGCTTAAGCAATGGGAATTTATTCACTTACAGTTTGGCAAAGAAATTGTCCAAATCACGACATCATCAAGGTGATGCTTTCTTCCCAGAGACCAGCTCCTGGCGATCCTTGGCTCCTCTGCCACATGACAAGGTACGTGGCGGCGTCTGCTGGCTTCTCCCTTCTCTTCTGGATTTCATTGATTTCAGTTCTTGCTTCCATGCTTTCTCTCTGTATTCATTCCCTTTATAAAGGACTCCAGTAATAGGATTAAGTCCCATCCTGAATGAAGTGGGTCACATCTTAACAGAAGTAGCCTCATTAAAAGATTTTACTTACAATGGGTTTATATTCACGAGAACAGATTAGATTTAAGAATGTTTTTCTGGGGCACATACAGCTTCAAAGCACCACACTCTGCTTTCAGTTCTTTGGGGTATATGCCTAGGAGAGGAATTGCTGGATTATATTATACTTCTGTGTTTAACTTTCTAAGGAAATGCTAAACTATTTTGCACAGTAGCTGCACCATTTTTACATTCCCACCAACAATGTACAAGTGTTCCTATTTCTCTGCATCTTCATCAACAGTTGTTATTTTCAGTTTTTTTTAAATAGCTGTCCTGGTAGGTGTGAAGTGGTATTTGATTGCAGTTTTATTTTGCATTTTCCAATTGCTAGGGATGTGAGCACCTTTTCATCTTCTTATTGGCCATTTGAATATCTTCTTTAGAGAGATGTCTATTCAAATCCTTGGCCCAGTTTTTTTATTTTTAAAATTTTTTTTTATTGTGAAATATATGTACCAAAAAGTGATAAATTTCTAAATACAGTTTTACAGGTAGTTATAGAGCAAATTTCAAAGTATAGTAGGGGTTATAGTTCCACAATTCTGGCTGTTCTAATACACCAAAAATTAAAAAGAAGTATCTATACAATGATTCAGTAGTGATAATCATTTGTTAAATCCTAACTTTTCTGTTACAACTCCTCCCTTTTGTTTGCATTTTCTCAGTCTTCAGGGATATTTGGGCAATGACCATTCTAACTCCTTAATGTTTAAAAGGGGTGTTGACATTATGAGGTAGGGGAATGCAACTGGTTGATGTTCTGGGAGAGACTAGTACCTCTAAGTTTCAGGGCTTCTCTGGCATAGGAACAATCTGGAAGTTTTACGTTTCTGGAAAATAATATGTAAAACTTCCATATAGTCTAAGATAGAGCCCCATGTTTTCTTTAGGGTTTTCAGGAATACTGTTGGTATTCTGGCTGAAGCTTGTATAAGAGTAACCTCCAGAATGATCTCTTGACTCTATTTGAAATCTCTTGCCACTGAAACTTTATTTTCTTACATTTCTTTTCCTCCTTTTGGTCAAGAAGGCATTCTCAATCCCACAATGCTGGGGCTAGGCTCATCCTTGGGAGTCATGTCCCACATTGCCAGGGCAACTTACATCCCTGAAAATCACATCCCACATAGGGGAGAGGGTAATGAGTTTATCTGCAGAGTTTGACTTGGCCCATTTTTAAGTTAGGTTCTTTGTCTTTTAGTTGTTGAGTTGTAGGAGTTCTTTATATATTCTGGATATTAAATCCTTATCAGATATATAGTTTCTAAATATTTTCTCCCATTCTGTAAGTTGCCTTTTCACTTTCTTGATGGTGTCCTTTAATGCACAGAAGTTTTGAATTTTGATGAAGTCCATTTAATCTATTTTTTTTTTGTTCCTACTTGTAGGCCTATACCCCTAATAATTGAAATCAGGGACTCAGACAGATGCATGTATACACCAGTGTTCACAGCAGCATTATTCACAATAATCAAAAGATGGAAACAATCCAAATGTTCATCAACAGATGAATGGATAAACAGAATGTGGTAAATTCATACAATGGGCTATTATTCAGCCATAAAAGAGAAAGGAGTACAGATACATGCTCCAACATAGATGAACCTTGAAAACATTATGCTATGTGAAATAAATCAGAACAAAAGGACAAATATGGGATGATTCCCCATATAAGAAATATAGAATAGGCAAATTCATAGAGATGGAAACTAGATTAGTGGTTACCACAGGCTGGGGGGAAAATGGAACGGGGGAGTATTGCTTAATGGGTACAGCGTTTCTGTTTAGGATGATAAAGATTTGGAAATAGTGGTGTTCCACAACATTGTGAATGTAAGTAATGGCAATAAATTGTACACTTAAAATGGTTATAATGGCAAATTTAAGTTCATATATATATATATATATAATATATATCCACCATAAAAATTTTTAAAAATCAATAGAAGAGTATTATGAACTATATACTAACAAACTTGACTACCTAGATGAAATGGATACATTTCTAGAAATATATAAAATATCACAATTATGCAAGGAAGAAACAAAGAGCTTAGAGACTAATAAATACTAAAGAAATAGATTAAATAAAAATATATTAAAAACAGCATAAAAGGAAAAATATGAAGTTCATAGAAGTGATGTAGGACTTCTTAAATGAAACCATACATGCTCAAATCATTCACTAACAAAAAAAGCATATGAATTTGATTATATCAAAATAAGGATAACTGTTCAATGAAGAATAATACCATGAATAAAGTAACAAACACATTTCCAATTAGGATAAGATACTCGCAATGCTTAAAACAAAGAAGTTACTCATATCTAGACTATACAAAGAATTCTTGCAAATCAACAAGAAAAAGATGGGAACACCAATAGATAAATGGGCAAAGGATATAAACAAGCAGTTTACAAAATAGGACAACCAAAGGGCTAAGCAGCTTATGAAGAGATGCTCAAACTCCTTGGTAAGCAGAAGATGAAAATTAAAACAAAAATGAGATACAATTTTATATCTATTGGATCAGCATAGTTTAAAAGCTAGAAATGCTTCCTGGAAAGCGAATTAGTCAAATTAAATGTACTTATGCCCATGACACAGCAGTTCTGCTTCTGAATATATATCCCAAAGAAATTATCCCCAAGGATCATAAGGGGAAATTCAAACTGTACGCAGACAAAGCAGCAAACACATTTTACAAGAACACGTACAAAGGACACACATTAATCACATTAGGATAGCAAGGGGGGAGGAGGAAAATGAGAGGAGAAGGGAGTAAAAGTATAAAAGCGAATAAATAAAACGGGAGAAGCATTTTGAACAGACCACAAAAGCGTTTCTTGAGGCACTAACCAAAAGAAAGCAAAGTGAGTGAAAAAGAGAGGCTTCCGTCCAAGGTGATCCCAAGTCTCGTCCGCACCAGGACACAGACATCCAGAGGTCAGCGACCCCAGACACAGCTTTTCAGTGCTCAGCCCGGGGCAGTTCAAAAGCAATTGAGTGGACTTCCGGGAAGATGGCTGCATAGAGAGGAGTGGAAACTAAGTAGTCCCCCTGAAACAACTAAAAAAAACCAGAAACAACTACTAAATAATCCAGAATAACTGCAGGGGGACAAACGAGACCGTCCAGTCATCACACACCAACCTGAATTGGGAGGAATGCCTGAGAACACAGCATAAAATCTGTAAGTGAAAC
>PVKY010008292.1:0-14185 GCA_004027775.1 Bradypus variegatus
TTTACAGTGGAAATTAGGCAACCTACAGAGTATAGTCATTGTAATATAATCACACTTGAAGGCATTAGAGATACTTGGCTGCGTCCTATACCTGCTAATTACGCCAAGGATGTGATTATTTTGTGATCACTACTACTGATGTGCTTCATTGTTTAATTATAACAAATGTAATGATATAGATGATTATAAATGCTCTGCCAGAAACTCAGTAAGGTAAATCACATACATATGTCTATGAAAAACTTCTCTGTTTTCTATTTTTTTATTGAAATATTTGCTATAAATTCATAATATACAAAATAAGCCAATGACTTAGTGAAATGGCTAGGAAAGTTTTAATATGTATGAATATAAATCTAAAACTCTCATAAGTAAACTTCAACTCAAGGATTTATAAAAAAAGAAGTTAAATTCTCAACAAGTTGATAATCTGAGTAATAACAACCTGAGATTTATTTATTTTAACTTTCCTTACAAAGTCTGTACTTTCTCCTTCTCCATCAACCATTTAACTTTTACTCATTGCCTTTACATAGTAATGGCTTAAGCTTCCTAACAAATTATAAATGGTATTAAAGCCAACATTCTCTTAAATGAAAATATTATTTTATGAGTCTTACTTTTTAACTATTGAAAAATTCTTTTATAAATGAATTGCTAATAGTGATCCACTTTTCTCCAAACAGTAAATTCAAACTGTACCACAATCATATAGTGAAGACCAAAATTGCTAACAAGATGATTTAAAATATGCTTTAGAAATCTTCATTGTTATTTCTACAACTTGCAATCAAGGCATTCTAAAAGCATTCTATAAAATAATCCATTTCCGATGATGCACTATTGGCTCTCAGGCCCAGTCTATTTCTATGGTTATATTTCAAAATTAATTAATTTGATTATAACTTTCTACTAATAAGGATTTTTAACTCAATAGGCAATTCACTTCTGATCAGATGACATCTACATGTAGGCTGCCTTCCACAAGCTTTCCAAATATTTTTCTTAACTTACATCTGAAAACTTACCTACCATAAGACTGAGAATTTCAGCTACTACTCAAGTAGAAAGGCGATAGGAAAAGGCCAATGAAGAGATGGAATTTCCATTGATTGGTACTGGGGAGACACCAAATAAATGGGCTGGTGCCAATACCAAAACCATGCCCAGGGAAGTGGGGTGGGACGGGTCAGTGGCTGGCAAGGTGCTTTATTCAGGACTGGCAACAGGAGAATGTAGGTAGCATAGGGATCCACTAACACAACAATAATATCTGAGCTCATGGAGGTAAGACCAGGAAGAAGGAACAGCTAGTAACATTATAGTTGGGAGAATTGCTGACCCTTTCAGTAGGCAGAAGAGAGTCATGACTGCTGGATTAGTTAGCATCTCACAATGGGGTTCTAGAATTTCCTGCCCCTGGTTTCCTTTTAATCTCTATCTCCTGCCTAGGTTCCAATACTTTGTGTGTAGGTTATTTGGGTCCACATTTTCTCCTCTCCATTCTCTAGAATTTCTCTATCTTTCTCATTCACTTCTGCAGATTACTCAAATGTAGAGTCAGTGATGGGGAGTAGGGGTGGGATGTATTTATTATCTCTGTCCAAGTGCTAGTACACAATGCTGATACACATCTTAAAATATCGAATAAACCGATAAAGTGTTCATATGCCACTTCTGACGGAGGCAGGAAGCCAAATGTGAACAGTGCTAAAAACAGAGCTGCCAAGTTCTGCTTAAGCCAAAAGGGAGATTTGTATGGAGCTGAAAAGAGCTTAACTGTAGATTATCAGCACCATATTTTTGGCCCTTAGTTACCATGAATGACTTGCACTCATCAATATGAATAACACAAAGAGGAAGCACACTCTAAATCATGAAAGCTCGGGAGTGGGAGTTTGGCCCTCGGTTCTCCCATTTCTCTCACTGTCTTGGTGTACAACCTTGTGTTTATTATTTGGCAATTAACTATTTAAAAAGTTTATAGCTCAGTTTCCCCATTTGAAATGGTTTACTGGGGCATTTGGGGAATTAACGGAATCATGTTTTCATGACACTTTGGCACACTCACTTATAAAAAGAAATTTAAATTATTTGCCTTTCCTGACAATATATAATCTAGCAGGATCACAGCTAACATGAATACAAAAACATGGCATTTCTAAAATTAGAAAAATAAACAGGATAACCCTAAACATCAAACTAGGCTAACTACTGCATTACGACATGCCAAATTATTGTAAATACTATTTAATGGTCTTTAGGATACTGCTCAGTAGCAAATAAAGGGCCAGACTCAGATGTTAAGTGACTTGTTAAAGGCTCTACAGATGGCTGGTAAAAGAAAAATCAAATCTCAAGCTCAGATAGCTAGGTCCATGTGTTGTATAAACTTCCTTCCAGGGTAAAAATTGATTCTATTTTCCTTAAGATGTTTTTAAAATCTTAAGTTTATTCTCCAAATATGTGTTTTTCAGTAGAAGGTTGCTCAGGGAGCCAGCCACATATACTACTGGATTCAATGATTTGACACACTAAAATAGACAGAATTCATTTTGCTACAAATGAACAAAAAATTTGTTATGAGAAAAAGGGTTTTTTTCACATGATTTATTGCTTGTTTGGTTAATCAAGTTTTTTTTTAGTTGAGATTTCAGCATCTAGGAGTGATGTAAAACTTATGTTTTATATATTGTCGGCAGCTTCCACAGAATCTGGCATGTAGAAGGTGTTCAACAGATGTTAAGTGGATTCTGTTGTATTCCCAGTTGTCAAAGGTTTAGGAAGAATGCCTTAGAATATGGCATATTTCTCTTTTAAAAAATGGATAAAAACTCATGTGGGTCCCGATTCTTTGACCATTCCATAAGTAACTTGAATTTCTCTGTGACTAGATTTTACATTTCCTTAAATATTAGAATGTTTTGGTTTTGATAGATTGGGTGAGCCTATGATGGAAGGTGGAAAACCCTAGGTGATTTCTGAGATTAGGTCATTAAAGACTACAGCTTCTGACTGCCTTGCTCTGTATGGAAACTCACCCTGGGAACCCAGCCACTGTGCTATGAGGTAGGCCAAACTAGCTCACATGGAGAGATCACATAGAGAAGGACTGAGGTCCCCTGTTGACACTCAGGCATGTAAGGGGCAGCCTTCAGATGAGCTTAGCACCGAGCCTTCAAGGCTTACACCTTCCAACCCCTGCCCCCTAGCCAATGCTGAGTGGATTAGAGATGAGTTGTTTCCATTAAGCCCTGTTCAAATTACAGACTGTTCAAATTGTTTGATGTTTAGGGTTATCCTGTTTATTTTTTATGAGCAAAATAAATGTTCATTGTTTTAAATCACTGAATTCTGGGTAATTTGTTAGGCAGCCCTAGGATCAAGAACAACTGTAGAGCTAAAAGATGGTTTATCAATTGAAAATATTTAATAGCTAGATTAAATGATACTCATAAAACATAAGGATTAGTCATTTTTAAAATTGTGAACTTAAACATATATACATAACAGTGATAACTTTCTACTCATATTTTTAAATTACAAAGTGATCATTGTTTATTGCATGACCAGTACTGTCTATGAATAACTACATTTATGTCTGTGTTCTTTCTTTCCACCCATCCATCCATCCATCCATCCATCCATCCATCCATCCATCCATCCAACCATCTACTGTTTCTAAATTTTCAGTTCCACAGTTGATTTCTCTGAATGGGGTTGCAGGTGTTTTCTGGAATTTATATCGTCACATAAGAATTAGTTGTGTCACATTATTGTCTACAATAAATTAGTACTTTGGTTGATTTTCATCTGTGTATGTAATATCTTAAAGAAACAATGGATTTTGTCAAAGGACCCCAGATTCTTACCATAGGATAACCACTTAACAATAAGTTATTTTATCTTTATAGGCTTTAATTTCTTCATCTTTAAAATAATTATATCACTCAGTCATAAGGAATAAACAAGTTAATTTGTTTAATGGGTCGGCATTGGTTTATTTTAAATTGTTTAAGGGAGACAAAAGTTACTATGTGTTAACTTTAGTGCTCCAGTAATACTCATGGTTGGAAAGCATTATAGACTCCATATACCCATTTCTCTAGACTGTAGTTAGCATTCTAGTTTGAATGGAAGAATTCATGCTTATAGCTTAATGCAGAAGACAGAGAGTAGATGAACACTGCTGGAAGTTTAGAATAACATAAAGGAAAAATACTTTCAGGACCTCGTCTTTTTATCAAAAACAACAATAGCAAAAATAGCAGCAACAACAACAAAACTCTCTCAAATTCATGAGAAATCTTTTGGTGGTACAAAGTATTAGGAAAGGCAGAATAGAGATACTCTTAGCCTAAAGTATTCTATTAATCTCTACACAACATGTACTTTTTATTTGACCTTCAACTTAATACATCCACTTCTGTTATTGGTATGTTAAGTCTAAATTTTCCATTAGGAAGATATTTATTTTCTCCTGCCAGACTGACAGTGATTACCAAGCACAAACTAATAGCAGTAATCATTTAGTAGTAAATTTAAAATGCTACAAGCATTAGGAAAAGAAAATTTAGATTTCAGTTTCTTATTCAAATTTGCATTCATAGATCCACCTTGAAAAAATCTATTTCACTCAATAATCATTTGAGGCAATGACAAATGGAATTGGCTGACCAATATATGAAAAACACGAATATCTCTGTTGATAGAAGTTTTACCAAAATCGTTTGGGTCAAATGAAAACTCAAGAAACTTCCTTTGAAAGACAAATATCATACATTTCATTTTAGTCACTTTCATCCACTTAGCATTCTAGCAACTCCTTGTTTCTCTTGGTGAAATTTTCTTAGAACGCTAGCTTTCCATTTGAGGAATGTTCTTCCTGCTTCATTGTATACTACTTATGAGTTCACTTCAAAAGTCTACTGAGGTTTCCAAAATAACACAAATTTTCAGGACTCACAAACTGAAAAGGAAAAAATAATTCACAAAATCCCATGGACTTTTACCGAATCTTCAATAGTTTTTTCCCCCTTTCAGTTGAAAACTTTTGGGGGAAGTATGAATTACAGAATCCCCATGCCTCATCTCTCTCATGTAGTTCATTGAAAGAACATAATAACGTTGTTTAAAGTGGATGGAGACATTAGAAATTGGTGTCACATGTATATTAAAAATTCATGAATATATTCCTCAAACTCTAGTATATTCTAAAAGACTGAAGGATGGCCACAACAATACTTACCCACCAGGAGGTGGTGCACTTCACAAATATCAGTTGTTTATTGTGTTTTCTTAGAAAGAAAATAATATCTCAGAAGCCTTTTGCTTTTCTGAAAACCACTGAAACTATATTTAAATGTGAATTCCCTTAACTCTCTCACCAGGAAGTTACATTCAACTTAAAATATTTAAATTCCAACAACACTGCTACATATTATACCAAATATTTATGCCACTGAATTGGAGTTTCACGTTTTCTTTTGCTCTCTCTTTTTTTTTGGGGGGGGGTTTGTTTACAGTTTTGGAAAGCTTTCCCTGATCCTGCAAACATCAATTTGTTTATGTGTACATTTTAAAGTTGACTCTTATGTTGGATTTCAAGTCTAGTTTTAGAAAGTCATTCAAAAACACTGAAAGGTGAATACAGAAGGTTGGTACAGTCTTTGTTATCTGAACTTACACTTGATTATATGAACCTTTTGAGAGGAAATGTTTTATAATTTACACGGTGGAAAGCATTTGTCAGAGAATGACTAATAATGACACTAAAAGTTCTATCTTTAGTAGATATCAATAACCTAGTTTTGATGATACCAGTGGTGCAACCTCTTTTATTAAACTCTAGGCAAAGTTGTTCTCATGTTCATAAAATGACTTATGGTTATATGCACTCTTTCGGATTCCTGAGAGAGTCAGTTGTAATTGAATGTGGTACCCATGAAAAAGTTGACTTTATTAAGTTCCAAGACTTCTACACTAGTGCAGTAGTTTTGAAAGCATATTAAAAAGGAGTTAATTTTAAAAGTTAACCAGACTGCCAGGATAATGCAACTCAAGGCCGTTAAAACAGGGAGCAATAAGCTCAAAAGTTGATAGCCCCAAACAAAAATAACAAAATTAGGAATCAATACTTTTTTACCCTCCTGCTATTTTGACTTTTTACCATAGTCAGCTGACTTTAAAAATGCATGCTGGAAGGTACACAGAAACATAACTTTCCTTTGATGTCCCAAAAGCACAACCTGAAAATTCTACCTCCAGTGACATTTATAACTCTGGCATATACATTTCTCCAAGAGCATATGTCTTCTTGACACCAGTTGGCTCTCTTGCCAGTACTTTTGCTTGGTGCCAGCTTTCCTCTTAGCTTGCACAGCTATAAATTTCCAAGTGATGGGTTGTAAAGGGAGATTCCTGCTTGTTAATAAATTAGAAGATGCAAATATCAGACTTCTTACCTTGAACTGACAAACGCAAGTCACAGTGTCTCCAATTCTTAAACATTCCCCGTCAAATTTACAGGTGTTGGTGTCACAGAGGAAAAGATCATTTTCTCTGTCATCATAGCCTCAAATTTAAAGAGAACAATACTCCAGTCATTGAAAAATGTTATAGAGTTTAACAACCAAAACAAACAAACAAACAAACCTTAAAGCTTTAGAAGAATTGCCATATATTTCAATTCTTATAACTAAGCTGTACTGCAAGGTCATTCTTTACTGATAACCTCAAAATCTAGTGATCAATATTCATTTCTTTTTTTCACAATTCTTTTCTAATCAGTTCTGTTTTAATATCCCTTTTGATGAAACAATTTTATTTTAGCTTGGGTTAATACTGACAGTGATGAAAGAAGGTTTAACCCTTACTTCTTGACTTCCTTATTTTTTTCTCATTTCTAGGCTATATTTTATTACCCAAACTTCACATTTCAGAAAATAGCTGATGATGGCCTGTGAATGCCATTTTACCATTTCTCCATCTTTAGTTGTTCTTTTGCTTTAAGGTCTGAAACAACCCTTCATTTGGAATTTCTCCAGACAAAGAGGAAACAAAGCCCCAGTAATAAAGATAAACAGGCGCAGTGTTTTGTGTGATGGTCTGTCTGGCTCAAATGAAGATTGATCACTTCTAAGTTAAGGGTGTGTGTGTGCCAGGGACTTGAAAATCTGCCTGGAAAACCAGTTCATTCTCTCTAGTTTCTGACGATCCCCTTAAGATATCTGGCTAATGATGAATTTCTTGATTGCCAATTCCAAGTGCACATTTAAGTTAGTTGCTTTCTTAAAACAATGCCATAGTTAGGAATGAAGCAAACCAATTTTGTTGGACTCTAGCCATCAGTATTTCAAACAACTATTTCTGTAGGTTTTCTAGTGTTTCTATAATAAAGCACCAAAAAAGTGATTAGACACCTGCCAAGTTGAACTTATTATTTCCAGAATCACAAATATGCATACATGAACAAAAATTAAGTTAAAGAAAATGTTGAATTTTATAAAAATGCTCAATTTAGAAATTGCCAAAAACAGGACAAAAGTAAACTATTGTCTCAAATCTAATAGGGTTGCAAATCTCAACTTGTTCTTCTAAAGGATAAACTACAGTGATGCATAATAATTTGCCTCTTGGAAGTTGCATCAGTGATAACCTGGAACTATATAATTTTTCACTCTGTTGGTTCCAGTTGGTCATCCCCTAGTACCCAAAGTTACATACATGTCAGCTCACATATCTCTCTGAAAGCCACTTTATTCAGTGCCAGATTTAGCCACAACAGAGTTATACTTGCAGAGATGAAAAACTGCATACATATTTGCTAAAACTAGAACAGTTCAGACCTAAGGGACCAAATCCAGCCTTGTTTATGGAGTTTAAAATGCCAGTGGAATCACACCACAATCCAGCCTGGTATACCACAGGCTGCGGTATTGAAATGAGAAACCAGTTAAGAGGAGTGCAGCAACTCCCATCCTCGGGCCCTATTTAATTAGGAGGCTTCAGCAGATCAAAGCTTGCCACTCCAGTTCATACTCGGAAGGGCCCCAAGCGAACAAGAAGAGCGCCTGACCCAAGCACGGAAACCCGTCCATTAATGCAGGAGTCAGCACCCACCGGGTGGGTTCCTCTCTCCGCCCGGCTGCGCGTGAGCCCAGCCGCCAGGGAGACCCGCGAAGGGATCTTTTCTCAACTTCCCTGTATTAGGAGCTTGGGAGAGAAAGAGAGGGGCATCTCTGGGCTGCAAACACATCTTTCGCAAAGTGAGGAAGGCGTGTGTGTGTGTGTGTGTGTGTGTGTGTGTGAAAGAGAGAGACAGAGATTGATTCTCTCAAAGCCCAAGCTCCTTTCTGGGTCTGTGTGACCTGGTCTTGAATGGACACCAGCGCATCCTCACAGCATTTTTGCCAGAAATCAGCATTTCCCCAGCAGTCAACATTTGATTTAAAAGCTTTCGTTCTTTCGCGTAATTATTTCTCCCAAGTTATTTCTTTCTCGTTCCAGCCAGACTTTTTCCCTAAATGATGAAAAAGGTTCCGTTTTACTGTTTCCCTAAGAATTGGTGCTCTGCTCAGTGAAGCCACGAACCATCTCATTTAATATTTTACCCAATCCTCCCAGCTCCAATTTTAGTGCAAAGCTGCAAAGGTTCTTTGCACTTTCTGTCCCCTTCAGCCCCCATCCCTTCCTGAGCAGCCTGAGTTCCTCAGGGAAGAGGGTAGGGGGAAGGGGAACGGTCTTAGAGATTTGGGGAGGTGGGAAGCGAAGGACTGGGGAGCCCCACCAACACAGGCTGGTTGGCGCTGGAGACGCGCTTTCCTCTGAGGAGTCAGGAAGTGGGGGACTGGGCTTACCAGAGCAGTTCCAGCCGGTGGGCGTCTGGCAGTCACTTAAGGAGGTGGGGAAAGCCGCGAGCTTCGCAGGGCGGGCTACGATGAGCAGCATCACCGGCAGCAGCAGCAGCCAGCAAAAACCCTCGCAAAGTGTCCAGCTGCTGCACTGTCGCGGGGACTCCCACAGCACCATGACTAGTTCGCGCAACTCTGCAGCAGTAACCGGCTTCCGAAGCACACACGATCACGGGGGCGAGGCAGCTGGCTACTGAGCATCCCGCGGACGGCGGCAGCAGGGGCGACGGCGGCGGCAGTGGCACCTGGCGGGGAAGAAGCAGCCAAACCCGCGCATGATCTCGAGAGTTTCAGCAGCATCCAGTGACCCGGCACAGCACCGGGCACAAGAGGGCTGTCCGCTGAGAAGCAGTACCGGAGACGCGAGAGGTTGCTGCCATAGAAAAGGGGTTCCGGGAACCCGGGGAGGCAAGAGGAAACGGAGAGTCTGGGGGATAAGAAGAGGAGCCCGATGAGGGAGTCAAAGCGCCCCCCAGCCCAGCAGCCGCCTCGCGCGCTCTGCCGCCCGCATCCCTCTGGCGTTTGGGAAGCAGCAGGTCCTTAGCCCGCCCGGGGTCACGTGGGAAGAGACAGTCGGACGCTGATTGGCGGAGCGGGATGCAGGTCCCCGGAGGGAGGGGTCGGCGAGGAGGTGCAAGGAGGAGGTGGCGGCGGATGCCACAGATGGACTTGCTCGCCAGGCGGTGGCCCGACTGGGGATAGGGGGTTTGGCTCAAGTGAGTAGCTTCTGGGTGGCGACCCCCATGCCCGTCTCCACCACCGGCTTTTGCACTCTCAGTTCCAGTACGCCCCCTACCGTGCGCTGCACACTTACTAGCGCCCCTCTTTGGTGCGCGACCTAGGGCTGCGAGCGCCCGCAGCTGCCGGGTGGCGTATCCGAGCTGGAGATGGTGGGGGCGGTGGTGGAGGAGCGCAGCAGCCGAGCAGAGAGGGGAATGAGGGCGGAGAGGAGAGAGTGCAGCCCTGCAGGCGCCCGGCGCTCTAGCGTGCGGGAGCGCGCCGCCTGGGCTGGTAAGGGAATGCTGGCTGGCAAAATCGCAGCGAGGAGAGCTGTTAGACTCCTCGGGAACAGCAGGGAAATGGAGAGAATGAAAGGCGGTGGTGTGAGAAGAGCTCTGACCGGCCTGGAGGCAGCAGCGTTTCCCTCAGGAGCCTGCAAGCCTGCGGCTGTCTCCAGGCCGGCTCAGCCAGTCTTTCAGACTCTCTTCCTTCTCTCTTTCTTTCAGTCTCCCCTTCCGGGCCCCCTGCAGCCCTTGCCCGGCTGAACATCCGAAGCTCTCCCCATCACAAGCTCATCTGCAGCCTATTTCTGCGGCTGCCTGGAGGGTGCCAGCAAACATGTTCCAAAGGTCAGATTTGGTCGGGACAAGTGGCCTTAGAGAGGAAAGGAAGGTTCCCTCTGCCTAAGCAACGGGTGGGTTGTCTGGCGCATTCTCCGTGCAGCGGCGTCCGGGAAGTGCAGCTTCACTCGGACCAGCCCTGGGAGCTTTACGTAAGTCTGCGCTAGATCGCCAGTGACCAGGGCGAGGCGAGAAGGTTTCACTCCGCAGTAGTCTCACGCTCTGTGCGTTTTTTTCTTTCGCTCCAGCCAGCGATCCGCAAACCGCGCAGCCGGACCCTCCTTTCGCCTGCTGCATTCTTCACGCAGTTGGACACACTCTTCAGCTTAATGCATTTAGTGGCTAGTAGTAACTGGACCCAGAGCTTTCCAAGACACGAATGGAGAGGGTCGTTATTTCACTCAGCATTTTGGATGCCCTACAAGAGTTTTCCTTTTGTGTGCTTGTTCAGGGGCTGAGTATTTAATTTCTGTTCTCTCATCCTCTCCTTCATACATTCCCTACCTCCTTCTCGCCTTCCCCTTTCCATCTTTCCCTTCCCTTCTCCTTCCTCCTTACTCCTTTCTTTCTCCCTCCCCCTTTCTCTCTCTTTCGAAGAGTCCCCCCTTTTTCTCTTTCCTTAAATCTCTCCTTTCCCCTTCTCCTCCTGTGTCCCTGAATTTAGAGGAACATTGTTTGACACCATTTCAGAAGCAACCAGCGCCCATTCTTAATCACTTAAAAGAGGCACCAATATTCTTTGCAAACAGGGACTATCTAGCCTTTGCAAGCACCACCGGAAAAACAAATTATGCTTGAGCTATGCTTTTAAGTACCTTAGCCTGCAACCTCCTTCCACTTCCTTGCTTTTTAACTTCTCCTATGAGAGATGCTATCGTGCAGCACCTCAGTATTTCAAAGAAATCCCATTTTTTCCTGGTGTGAAACCCAGCCCTTTATCTTACATCGCCGCCTCCGCATCGAAACTCCACCTCTCCATCCCCCACCCCTCACCTCCACCCCACCCCCAAGGACTTTTGATTTTCAGTGTCTCTCACTCCTGGCAATTAAGCAGCAGATCCCAGCATTCCTGCCCGTGGCACGTCGCTCCTCACCGACGAAGACTCCATTAAAACAGATCAATTTGACCAGACATTAGAGACATCAGAAAATCGGCTTCTAGGCAGAGCCGCTAAATTCTTTAAGAATGTGCATTAGGTAGAGTTGCCAAACGATATTGCAAAAACAAAGAATCAGTGATGTCGCGTGCTGCAACCTTTCAGCAGAGATGGCAACATAAACACAAGCTTAATGTACATCAAGGTTTAACTCCTCAGTACTGAATGAGAGCATGTCATTTTCCATAGCAAGGCTGGTGTGGTAACTAATCAGGCGTAAGAAAATAAGTCATGCTTGAAACTAAAGGCAAAGTCTTAAAAGTGTTTATGCAGTAATTATGATAATGTAAGCAACTTGTTAGGATTTCAGTGCTTGGCTGTATAAGTAGAATTTTACAGAACCTCTTAGCAGAGTCAAACTGCTATTGAATTCTCTACTAAGTAAATTTTTGGCATGCTTTCTAATAATATGTACTCTTCCTAAGACATTTTACCCAAAGTAACTTAAAACTCCAAAGGAGTTAATAACTGGTTGTGACTGGTTAACAAATGCACTTGGTTCCACAGAGGTTCTTTAAATTATTAAACAGTTTGAAGCAAAGCTTTTCCAACAGGAATGCTGCGATTTTGTTCTTACTTTGTACTTAATGTTATATTGCCACCAAGAAACAAATTCTGAAGCAGGCAAGCACCACCAAGTGGCAGAAGAACATCATTCACTGAACAGAGTATTGTATTATTGAATACATAAATAAAAATATGTACATTATTTAGCCTCATCATTAGGCACCAAGGAAGTAGACAGGCATTAAACTTTATAGCAGTTTAAACTGGATTAGTAATTGGATTAGTGCTTCATCTTTTCCCCAATAAGTCCAGTCAATTTAGTTATTAGAATTAAATTTAAAACCAGATATACAAGTTGTACTTTGCATTGTGTAATACAGGGTTGCTAGAAATATGACCCAATCTTATTATGTCTTTGCAAATTTTCTTATTTAAATATGCTACACAATATTTGCTTTTAATATTCCTGAGCTAAAACAGTGGTATTTGTGACATACATACTCTAGAATTGACTCAGATGGGGAGAGTCAAGTCTACTTTTAAGTGAGAAAGCACAGAGACTTTTTTTCCAGAAAAAAATTGTAACCACCTCCCCCCTGCCCCCCATGAAAGAGCGTTGTTAAGAAGGGAGAATTTTCTCATAGCTTAAGGGGTAGGTGGGGGGAGGGGGAGGAAAAAGCAAACAGGAAGTTATTCTGGAACAAGAATAACTTAAAATGAATAAGTGAACCTGAGAAAATAAGACACACTGCCAATGAGAACTGTATCTCCTTCCTGACCTCAAATACTTTCTGATACTTCATAATGGTAAGATGTATAATATGCCTCTTAGGTGTCAGATACTGTACCATGTGGGAGGGAACAGTAATCTTTATTTTATCCCCAAGCAACCTTATGATGCAGAGAATATCATTGTCCCTGCTTTGTAGAAAAGGTATTGAGGCTTTTAAAGCATCAGTCAGTGGTACAGCTGGGACTCCAGAATCCAAAACCCAAGTCAACATTCTGAGAATAGATGTAGGTGATAACTTAGTTCTCAAATAAAGCTGAATATTGACATATAGATTCTTGGGTCCAACCTCAAACTTTCTGAGTCAGAATCCCTTCTAGTGGGACCTCTAATTTCCCACCCCCTGCCCTATTTTTATTTTTATAAGTTTCTCAATTAATTCATAAGATCTACCAGGTATGATGGATTTCAGGGCTCATGGCTGGGATTTAATGAGTTTGAGACTTACTGGTGCTCCATAGAAAGGTCAGACAAAGAGGCTCCATAGTCATGGCAAATATGTTCAAGTTATAGCTTTCCTTTATTTGGTAAATGAATGAGAAATTAAATACTTAATGATAGAGGAAAGACATGTTCAACAGTTCATCTGCTTTTATCCTTTATCTTTTATCCTACCTTAGAAACCCCTGTGGCAAAAGCCCGCTGAAAACAGCAGGGGTTCAGAGACCCTTCTAATATGTCTGACCAACTCGCTATTGTGAGAGTAGACAGCTTCCTCATTTGTAAAATGTGGATAATAATAATAATACCAGTCTTTTTAGGGTTGTTGTGAATATTAAGGGAGATATATGTGAATTAATGATAATGAATTTGGGGGGAAAACTGTGTGTGTCTGTGTAACTGTGTATGTAGTTAGCTATAATTTATATATAATCAAAATAAATAAGGAAACAGATTTCATGTGTGTGATACTGAAGTACACAATTAGTGGATTGTTGATAATGAAGTACGGTGTCATTTTCATATCTAGCCCAATGCTTTAATATTTTGTCCCTTAATCTTTAGCCTACTGCAGATGAATAGCTAGATGGACAAAATGTCTCAAATCATTATTCCCATAGTTCTTATTTATAAGTTATTAATATAATAAGGTATATAATACACTAGAAGTTTAAGTGTTACTTTATAGATCCTATGTTATTGACAATGTTTCAGATAAATCATCGTCATTTCTGGCTGATTTTTAAAGCTAAGAGTAATTAAGTATACTAGCCTTCCACCCTCTCCTACAATTAGTTATTAATGTATAAATAAAGAGCTGGGATTTAAAAATTTTATAAGATCTAAGTTTCCCTATGGCTATTGATTTCTCTGCCTTTAATGATTTTTGATAGTTTACGTTCAGTTTATAATTTCAGAGCTGGAGAAATTCCTCATAGGGAAGTGTGCCTCAATGATGATTCTATGGGACACTTAGTGTATTAGAAAAATCCACACCCAGAGATGTGGAATCTCTGGGGGTCAAGCAGAGGCACTGGT
>PVKY010008293.1:0-14184 GCA_004027775.1 Bradypus variegatus
AGCACCTCTAAAGGAAGAGGGCATGGCGCTCTCTCCCGAGATGCTTCCACCAGCACGGCCAGAGGACAATAGCTGTATTATTAGCCACGAGAAGAAGCAGGAAAATATGACCCTTAGGCAACAGAAAAAGCAATGAAGACAAACTACTGCTGAGTGATTTCAGTGTTGGGATAAAAAACAGGGGCTCTGAAATAGGTGTTTTCAATACGAACGGTGGTTTAAAGTGAAGGATGGCCGTGACAAGTGAGCAAATAGTGTCCTAAGGAGAGACGTGATGAAAAACAACTGGGTGGAATTCTATAACCAAAAACTACAATATCTGAATTTAAAAATCCACTGGAAGGGATAAAGAGAGATTGCATTTTGCAGAAGGAGGAGAGAACCTGAAGACAGAGTAATGGAAATTACCTAGTTTGAAGAACAAAAAGAAAAAGATTGAAAATACAGTGAACACAGCCTGAGTGGCCAATGGAATAACCTCAGATGATCTAACAAATTTCTGAAGTCCCTCAGAGAGGGCGGAGAGGATATAGGGCATGGGCCAATATTTGAAATGAATAATTGTCAAAATTCTCCTGAACTTGAAAGAATCATCAACCTACAAGTTCAAGAAAATCAGTAAATCCCAAGCAGGATAGATTCAGAGAGTAACAACTATGCTTATCGAACAATGAACAAGAAGATAAAACTCAAAGTTTAAGAGAAAGTCTTTGAAGTAGCCAGAGAGAAGAGATACATTACATAAAGAGAAGCTATGACACAATTTCTCCTCAGAAACAACAGAAGCCAGAAGAAAATTGAACAGTGTCTTTAAAGAGCAGAAAGAAAAATATTGAAGAAGCACTTAAGCCAGAATTATATAACCAGCAAACTACACCTCATTAGTAATATGAAATAAAGACTATTCTAAATAAAAGAAAAGTGAGAGAATGAACCAAAGCTAAAAGAAATACTAAAGGAAGTTCTTCGAGTGAAGAAAAAAGATCTGCGTTGAAAACTCAAATGTATAGAAAGGAATAAACAGCATTACGTGAACCACTGTTAAAACAAGAAATAATAACATTTTAACTGTAGGATTTATAATGTATTGAGATGGAAAATATATGGAAATAATATCACAAAGCACGGGAGGAGATTTAAGCATAATTATATCATTGTAGGGTTCTCAAATTTTATGTGAAATAGTTTAATATTAACTCTCAAATGGCTGTTAGTTAAGGATGCATCGTGTAATCCCGAGAGTAAGCACTGTAAAAAAATTGACCACAAAAAATGTGAAACTAAAATGTGAAAAGAGGAAATAAAATGAATACTAAAACATATTTAATTAAAGAAATAAAGGAACAAAGTCAGACAGGACAAATAGAACCAATAACAAAAAGGGTAAATTAAACCTGACCATATCAATAAGTAAATAAAATATAAATGAGAAACAATACTCCAAATTAAAAGACAGATATCATCAGAATGTACAGAAAAAGCAACACTCCACTCTGTATTGTCTAAGGAGAAAATCTTTACATTTAAACACAGATAATTTGAAAGTAAAAAAAAATGAGAATAAGATACATCATGCAAACAATTAACATAAGAATGCCACATGGCTAAAAATATATTTGAAAATGTACAATCCAAGACAAGGAATATTACAAGAAATAAAGAGAGAAACTTCATCATAATAAAATAGCACCTCAGAGACCTGAGAGATGTGTGTGGCTCATGACAGGGCTGCAAATTACATCCAGCAAAAATGGACAGAAATGCACAATTACAGCTGGGAAATTTAAAATCTGTCTCAGTAATTGATATAAACAAAAAGCAAAAGAAAAAAGAAAAAAAATGGTAAGATTTTAAAATATTTCAAGAGCATTATCAACCAAACAGACCTAACCGACATTTACAGAGAACCCGACCCAGAGCACTGCACAATCCACATTCTTGTCGAGTTCCTGTGGAATGGTCACCAACATCAATCGTTTGGGGGGATGGAAAATGTCTTAACTTTTAGTAGACAAAAATCGTATACTGGATGTCCTGTGACTACGAGAAATTTCAATAAAAAGATATTCAAAAAAATCACCAAATATTTGGAAATTAAAAGACAAACTTCTAAATTGCACTTACAGAGTTGTATAAACATGTCCAAAATCCAGTTTTAGAACAGTTCCACTGCTCACAGTTTTCCTATGTCCATTGGCAGCTAACCCCCAGTCTCACCGCCCACCATAGGCAAACACTGACACGTTCTCTGACTCTCTAAGTTACCCTTTTCTGGACTTTTCATGTAATGGGAATCATGCAATATACATAGTCGAAGCTTCCTATTGCATCTCTCTTCTTTTGCTTAGAATAATGCTTTTGAGGTTCATCCATCTTGTAGCAATATGTGAGGAGTTTGTTCCTTTAAATTGCTGAATGATATTCCACTGTATGGATGCATTGTGTTTATTTGCTCACCAGCTCATAGACATTTGGATTGTTTCCACTTTGCAGCCATTATAAATAATGCTGTGGTGAACATTTGTGTGCAAGTCTTGTGTGGACATATGTTCTCAGTTCTCTTAGGTATATTCTGATGAGATGAATTGGTGGGTCACCTGTTTAACATTATAAGAAATTGAAAAACTGTTTTCCAAAGTGAATACACCACGTTACATTCCCGTCAGTCATTTAGGAGGGCTCCATTCCTCCAGATTCACAATCCCCATTGACACTACCCAGCTTTTGCTCTGTATTGAGTGTGAACTGCTGTATCATTGTGGCATAATTTGGATTTCCATAATTACTATCGATGTTGAGCAGGTTTTCATATGGTTAGTAGCCATTTGTGTATCTTCCTTGGTAAAATGTCTATTCAAAACTTAGTTCAATGTTTAATTGAGCTATTTGCCTTCTTATTACTGGGTTGTAGGAGTTTTTCATATATTCTGTATACAAGGTCTTTGTCAGATATATGATTTGCAAATATGTTTTTCACACTCGGTGGCTTGTTTTTTTATTTTCTTAACAGAGATTGGAGAGGTGCAGGTTTTTTTTTTTAATTTTGATTAAATCCAATTTACCTTTTTGCTTTGGTGGATCATACTTTTGCTGTTGTATCTAAGATACCTCTGCACAGCCCAAGTTCACAAGGATTTGAAGCTAAGTTTGCTTCTAGAAGATTTTGGCTTTAGGTTTACATTTGGATCTCTGATCCATTATGGGTTAATTTGGGGGTATGGTTTGAGGAAAGACTCTAAGTTCATTTCAGTTTTTGCATGCAGCTATCCAACTGTCCCTGCACCATTTGTTGAAAAGACTATTTTTTACTGAAGTATTATCTTTGTACCTTTGTCAAAAATCAATTGACCATAAATGTAAGGATTTATTTCTGGACTCTCAGTTTTGTTCCATTATCGACATATTTTTTCTCGAATCAGAACTATATTGTCTTGACCACTATGGCTTTATATTGACTTTTGAAATGGAGTAGTTCATATCTTCCAACTTTGTTCTTCTTTTTCTATTTCTTCCTATTTCCCTATAAATGTTAGGATCTGCTTATTCATTTCTACACAAAAATCTACTGCAATTTGAGAGAATTTGGTTGAATTGATAGATCTATTTTTATAAATATTTTTCTATTTTAAGAAAATTTTTGTCTTGACAATATTGAATCTTCAGATGTATGGACATAGAGTATTTCTCCATTTATTTAAATTTTATTTTATTTCTCTCTGAAGTGCTTTATAAATTCAATTCCAAAAGTCATAAAGTTTTTGGCTAATTGTATTTCTAACTATTTTATTTTTTATTCTCCTGGGAATGGAATCGTTTTAACAATTTTATTTTTGGATTATTTGTTGCTGATTTGTGAAAATGTAATTGATTTTTGTATGTTGATTTGTATCCTGTGACCTTCTAAATAAAAGATGTCAACAAATAAATTATGAGGAAAGTTAGAAATTATTTTTCAAACTTAGTGATGGTGAAAATATTACAAATCAAAAATGTGTAAAACGCAGCTAAAGCTGTGCTTTGAGAGAAATTTAGTCTTAAATGTTTGATCAAAAGTAAACAGAAGGAGGGAAATAATAAAGATAAGTGCAAGTATCAATTAAATAGAAAACAAACAAAAGAAAATATTCAAAGATTGAAAGTTGATTTTTTGAAAAGATCAGTAAAATTTTACATCACTTAGCAAGACTTATTAAGAAATAAAGAAAATATAAATTATCTATATCAAGAATGTAAGAATATATTATTATATATCTACCGACATATTATAAAAGGATAATAGTTTATACCAAAACTTTATGCCCATGACAATTCAGATAAAATAAATCCCTTGAAAAGCACAGCTGAATAAAATTGATAGGCATTACCAAAACAGGAAAATATCAGCAATCTCTTCATATATGTAGATAAAATAATACTCTTTAATAAATTATTAGCAAATTGAGCCTAGCAATATAAGAATATGAAATACACCAGGAGCAAGTGAGGTTTATCCCAAAAATGCAGGGTTGGTTTAACATTCAAACTTTAATCAGTTAACGTTAACAGAATGAAGGAGAAAAAATTTGGTCTATAATCTTAAAACATGCAGAAAAAATCTTTTGGCCAAAATTAACATCCACTCGTAATAAAAACCCTCAGCAAATTAATTATTAAAGAGAACTTAATTTGTTAAAGAGCATCTACAAAAAACTCTATAGCTAATACCATACTTAATGGTGAAATATTAAATGCTTTCCTCCTAAGATTTGGGAAGGAGGCAAGGATGTCTGTTCTTACTATTTATATTATTTCTTTAAAAAACTTTATGCAAAAATTAAAAAAAAAACATTTCAAACAAAAGAGAACAAAGGAATAAGAAAAACAAATATCCTAAAGTAACTACATTGCTTCCAATATGCTCTTGCCATACCCCAAGAAAATTAAGGAATCATAATCATTCCTGAGCATTCCCATGTCATTAAGATTACCCGCAATGTCGTATCTGTTCTTAATAGATGATCGCTCCCCCTTCACTAGTTGCTGTCTATCTCTAGGTCCCCTATTACAGTATAAGACACTTGGTTTATGTTTTTTACAGAGTTCACATTAGTGGTATCATACAATATCTCTCCTTTTGTATCTGACTCATGTCACTCAACATTATGTCTACAAGTTTCATCCATGTTGTCATACATTTCACGACCTCGTTCCTTCTCACTGCCGTGTAGTATTCCATCATAAGTACATACCACAGTTTATTTATCCACTTGTCTGTTGAAGAACACTTGGATTGTTTCCATCTCTTGGCAATTGTGAACAATGTCGCTATGAAGATTGGTGTGCAAATATCTGTTCATGTCACTGCTTTCATGTCCTCTGGGTAAATACCAAGAAGTGAAATTTCTGGATCATAGGGTAACTCAATATCTAATTTTCTGATGAACTGCCAAACTGTCTTCCAGAGTGACTGTACCATTATACAATCCCACCAGCAATGAATTAGAGTTCCAGTTTCTCCACATCCTCTCCAGCATTTGTAGTTCCACGTTTGCTCAACGGCAGCCATTCTTATTGGTGTGAGTTACTGTTTATATTAAATATTATACTAGAGATTCTAACCAGCTCAAGAAAAAGTGCAAGGCAAGAAAAGAGAATAAATGCCTAATGAATCGAAAGGAAAGGCTAAAATTTACCTGATTTTCAGACAACATGATTGTTGTTTTGAAAACTTTTTGAAATTTTGATTGGGAGTGCATTGACTGTATTCATTTTTGACATTTTTCAAGGAATCTATGAAAACAAAACCCAAACCACTACTGAGACATGTTTTTAGCAAGGATGACAAGTATCAGGCCAATATACAAAAGTCAATTGTATATCTTTAGAGTAGCAGAAAAATGCAAGGTGAAATAAAAAGTTATATTTGCAATAGCATCAAAATACAAAAGTTATATCTAGGAATAAATAAAACAAAATATCTGCAAAATCCCTACACTGCAAACTCTGAAACACCTTTGAGATTAATTAAAGAAGACCTAAATGAATGTCTTCATGGATTGGAAAAACTCAATATTCTTAAGATATCAGTTCAACCTAATTTAATGAATACATTCAATGCATTCCCAATCTAAATTTTGAAAAGTTCCCTTGTCATTGTTAAAATTGAGAAAAGCCAAATTTATAGGTTCTAGATCTCAGGTAGGTGATGATGTCTTAGAGAAGACATAAAAAGCAATACATTTTAAAATTATTAAAGATTTTGCAAAAATAAGAAACTTCTGCTTATTAAAAATACCATTATAATAGAAAAGCAAGCCATAGACTTGGAGAAAATATTTTGAGTACATGTATCTAACAAAAAACATATGTAAAAAATGCATTTATATATGTGTGTATATATATATATATATATATATATATGTAAATGCATCACCCACATACATGTATAAGGAAAATTAAAAATACTGACGACACCTAACATTTACAAAGATTTGGAGCAACTGTATCTCGCACATGCTTCTGGCAGTAATGTGAAGTAGAACTACCACTTTGTAAGGAGTTTGTTAATTTATTACACAGTTAAATCTACAACTACTGCATAATTCCCCATTTCCACTTTTAGAGATAATGAAAATAAATGTCCATAAAATGACTTTTGCAAGAATGTTCATAACATCTTTATTCATGTAGTGCAAAACAGAGAACTGCACAAATATCCATTAACACGAGAATGGATAAAGAAAACTGGTTTATTTTTATAATGGTAAGTTACTTAGCAATTAAAAAAAACATCAAACTATCAATACTTGTGACACCATGAGTGGATGTCAAAAATATGCTGAGTAGAAGAAGCCACATACAAAATTATGCCTACTCCAAGAGTCAATGCCTGTGGATTCCTGGAACACGGAAAGCTAATCTGTGAAGACAAAATTCAGAACAGTGATTGCTTCATCAGGGGTAGTACCGGAGATGACTGGGCCGCCTTTGGGTTTATGGAAATAGTTTCTATCTCGATGGGGCTGCAGCGGGTGGGTCTATGCATCTGTCACAGCTCACAGTGCTAGTAGCACATGATCCATGGCTACACACTACACAGTTTGAAAAGTACACTATAAAATCAAAAACAACACTTCGTGTCATACTATGGGGGAATGTATTTTAATATAGCTATTCAGAATGCAGCAGGGAATCTACAAAGCAATGAGAAAAAGATACAGACCCTAAAAGAAAAATGGGATAAAAACTTGAACAGGCCTTTCTCAAAACAGGATCTCCAAATGGCTAAAATCATAAAAATTAGTCACCAGCAAAATACAAATTAAACCCCAATGATATACTTCCACCAAAATGACTTAAATGCAAAAAATTGGCAGTACCACATGATGGAAGGATGTGAAACAATTGGAACTCTAATACCTACTAATGGAAACTGAAATTAGATAATTAGATGAAACTCTTAGGAAAATTGTGTGGCTGTTTTTAGAAATGTTAACACACCTATAACTTCGGACCTAGTAATTCCCCTCCTAAGTAAATACCACATGTGAATATATACTCCCAAAAAGACATGAGCAAGAGTGTTCCTCGGTGCTCTTTATATCCACAACTGGAAACAGCCTAAATGCCCCAAAACAGTGCAATGGATACAAGAATTGTGTTGCGTGCATTCTGCACACATGGTTTAACAATGAACTGTGATTATAGATTCAGCACGTATAAATCTCACAGATATCATGTTATGATGGAAGACAAAGGCCATGAAAGTTCTTACTGCATGATTGTGCTATATGGAGGTCAAAAATTATGCATCCATGTCTAACAAAACAGATAACTCATATTATTTAGTGTTTAGGGAGGTATGGAATTGAGGGATTGGTGACTTTTATAAGTGAAGTGTTGCTCCTTGATTTGGGCTAGTTTAAACCAGCTTTTGATGACTTGTGTACAATTTTGGACTAGATCCAAAGAGTGGTAAGCCTTTTATTTCCTTTCTTGAAATTGGACAACAGTAACTTTTCATTCCCAGTGGATTATTGACTGGGAGGGCAATTAGGAAGTCTCTGAGTTCCTAGAATTATTCCATGTCTTGATCTGGATTGTGACACTATGTGAATTTACCTGAAAAAGTCCTTCAACCTTTAAAGTTCAAATTTGTGCAATTTACCACATTGAGGTTAACGACAATAAAAGGTATATAGACTAAATGTTTACAAAAAAGAATCTTTATAAATAAAAAATACAAGTTTTAAATAAAAATTTATTGCATGCATTTTTTAGTACAAGAAAAATTGTTTTTTAGCAATAATAAAAAAATGATAAAAAGAAAAATAACAATACAATATAATAGTAAGGACAGCAAATCGCACCACTACCAAGAATCCCATATTCCTCCCCTCTATCCCCCTCTCATATACATTTAGCATTGGCATATTGCCTTTGTTACATTTAATGAAGTATTGCGTGCATTTTTTAAAAGCAAATGAAAAATAGCTTTAAAAAATGTTGGACATAGAACATGTATCTGAAGAAATTACCCAAATATAGCTCAGAGAGATAAGGAAATACAGAGTTTAATAGAATAGTTAACAGGGAACAATATTAAGTAATAACAGTGATAACAACAAGCAAGACACATCATTTTTACAGGATATTCTGGGGATTTCATTATATTTACTTATTTAATCTTTACATCAAAACAGCAAGCTACTGGTAGCATCCTCATTTTGTGAGAATTCTCACTTGTGAGAATACAGAGACAGAGATTTTAAGTAACTTCTCCAATGTCACACACCAAGGAACTTTTGGAAATGGCATTTAAACAGTCAGCCATCTTTGGAAACGATGCTTATAATCACCACTCAACACTGCCTCTGGGTGATAAAATGAGAAAGACAAATACATTTTCTCTCCTGTAAAGCAAAAAAAATAGAGTAGAGAAGTAGACGTACCTGAAGAGATAATTTCCATAATGGCAAAGTAGATGAATTCACCAGTACAGGAAGAACTACATTTCCAATCATGAAATAACCACCACACCTAAGGCATAGTTTTGCCCAACCAGCATCTTCAAATCAGAGAGAAAGAGAAAAGGTCAGCTAAATGGCTGTCCCCACTCCACTGTCACTGCTGCCTCCTGCTGCTGCTCTGAGGACCTGTAGACTCTAACCGGCCCCGAGTGTGTGTCTTGTTTCAGTTTGGTCAGCGCAAGCCCTGACGGGAGGTGGAGGCTGGGAAGAGATGTGTTTCCTGCTCCCTCCATTCCCCTTCGCTGCTCTAGACTCTCCTTCCTTCAAAGGCTGATCCTCCGGGACAGTGGGCCTCGCGAGCGCCCGGGCCACAGGGCACCCAGGTCGCACCACGCCCGACCTTTCGCTCTGGGTCTTGACGTGGCAAAGGCTTCCTGCCATTGCTAGCTCTTGGCTGCCTCATCTCCTTCCTTGTTCTGCCTCTGCCTTTGTGACTGTTTCTTTGATCCAGGTCTCTTCATTTGAAGCATGTGTGTGCATTTTTTTCCCTACCAAGATCCTGACTGACACATGTGGTCCAGGAAAAGCCAGAGTCTCAGAAGGAGATCCAGAGACAGGATGCCCACCCATAGTTGACAAATGCCCAGATGATCTCCTTGCTGGAAGAAAGCTCTTACTGCAGCACCTGAAATGCAAGAACGGATGGCTCCATGGGACGGGATGCAGCTCCGGGGCCAGCTCTGAGTGATCGGGAGGCGGCTGGGCTTTATCGCCGTGACAACAGTGATGACTGCTGACCACGAAGGCACAGTGTGTTCTCCTGGTCATGGCCCTAGAGAGTTTACAACAGGAAAAAGTTAAAACGAGAGCCCCGAACCCACTAGTGAAGCATGGTTGGGCTGTCTCTGGCAGCCATACTTGAATTCATAATCACATGTAGCCCCGGGCTGACCTGGCTGAGCTCAGATTCATCAAAACATTGTCCTGCCAGCGTGTATCTTCAGGGACCTGAGAAGCATGTTTGGGAATGGATTCTGAGGGTGTTAGATCAAGAAGAATGAAATTTAAATTTAGATCAGATCAAATGAATTGATAAGGATACCTTCTACTGAAAGAATCTCTAGGAATTCTTTGTTGTTGCTGTTCAAAGCAACTGTGTCCTGCACTCATTGACATTGGAATAACGAACTGTTCTGTCATATTTTAGAGGAAAGAGTCTGAATTAGATTGACCAAGTCATGCAAGTCTGCCTAGGTCCTTCCTAGTTTAAAACTGAAAGTCCCACATCCTAGAAAAACTCTTGGTCCCAGGTAAACTGGGATGGCTTGTCACCCCAGTCTCAAGGCTCAGGAAAATTGGAATGGTGGGTGGTTCTTTTATATGCAACATGCCCAGCTACACCTAAGCCATATCAGCAAGAAGCTGCAAAGAACATTTCCTTCAGCAAGGCATTAAGGAATCCTTGACAGAAATCCTTGAAAATGCAGTAGCAATCTCCTGAGGGAAGGATATGATGTTGGCAGTTCTGCCCTTGGGTTCCTTGCAACCATTAAGAATGGCAGAGCATGCAGTTTAAATCAGCGTCTGATCTGTACAGAACTGGAGTTCTGGCTCTTTGCTCATGAGGTCCCTATAAGTGAAATAGATGGGCAGCCTGCTAAATAGCTCCTTATTCCATGTACGGGAGATACGATCTAATTTTGGTGGCAAGAAAACTGGTTTGAGTCTCTTAATGAGAATTCATGATCACTCACCCTCTTCTTTGACCTATGCCAGTTTATAGAGCTGAGAGCATTTTTTGGGGGGAAGGTCTTCTCCCTTTGGGGAATGAACTTGCAATTCAGCCACATATTTATAATGGAAATTTTCCTTCAAGCCTTCCCCAGAGGAAAATGTGGCCATTCACCAGGGTGACTATTGGGAAAAGGAAATACTCAGACCTTCCTGAGGAGATTAGACACAATTCAGAGTTGAGGCTAATCCTGGAAACCCAAAACCCTACAGAGGCCAATACATCTGTGTTGGGTCCAATGATACATGGGGTTTGGCTTGACTTGGTCTCACTCTGGGATTAAAGGGCCAGCAGGGCATCCAATAGTCCTTTATCTAGCATCTCAATGTGGAGTTGGAAATAAACATTCACAGCAAGTGGCATGACCCCTGCATTGGTTTCCAAGCCCATGAGGTGAGTCTTCCAGGATAGGACAGGCCAAGCGTAAGCCAAGAACTGCTTATTCCCACCACCAAAATTGGAAAACAAAAGCAATACCACGTTCCAGGCTGCGGCAGAGATTAGAACCATCAACTAAGGCCAGGACAGTACAGGGGAGCTCGTTTCCCTCTCATACCTGTTTAACTGACCTGTTTGGTCAGAGCAAATGGCAGGTGCATGCTGAATGACTAGGGATTATTTTCCACCCAAGTGGGTTGTTGCAAATCACAGCTGCTGTTATAGTTGTAGTGTCTTTATGTGAGCATATCAGCAGATATTGATAATTGTTTGCTATAATGACCCAAGGAAAATGATTTTTTTTTGCACTCAATTAAGAAAAATGAATGAAGTACAAATTCTGCCTTATCTCAGGTTTGTGTCAGCAGGTAAAGGAGAAAGCAAAAAAATAAAAATAAACAAAAATTTTAATAATTTCAGTAATGAAAATAAAGGCAAATAGACAAAAATTAAAAATTAATAGAGGTATCATCAGATGGGGTTTAAAATAAAGCAACCCAAAACAACATTCTGTTTATAAGAGACTTGCCAACTACATGTGGAGAGGGAGAGGTTGAAAGTGAAAGACGGTGCAGTGGGTGGCATCTCAGAGGCCGTCAATGCCCCCACCTCCTCTTTGTCATGCCTTGGGCAGTGCCCTTCCCTTACATGTGAGCTGGTCCCAGTTCCTTGACTCTAATGAGTACAGTGTGGGATGTCACCTTTACAAAAAGACCCCAGCTCTGGCTCATGCATTCTTTGCTTGCTCTGATGGAAGTCAGTGGCCACACCACAAGCTGCCTCATGGAAAAGCCCATCTGTCAACGGACTGAGCGGGGCCTGTGTTTGACCCACAGTCACACAGTCCCGGGGAAGTTGAGTCCAGCCAGCCAGCACCTGTGTGGTGCATTTGGGAGCAGTTTCATCCCTCGGTTCCGGTTTGCTAAAGCTGCCATTAAACAAAATACCAGAGATGGATTGGCTTTTATAAAGGGGGTTTATTTGGTTACAAACTTATGATCTAAAGGCCATAAAGTGTCCAAGGTAAAGCATCAACAATCAGTACCTTCACTGGTGTCCAGAAAACCTCTGTTAGCTGGGAAGGCACATGGCTGCCATATGCTTGCTCCCAGGTTGTGTTTCAAAATGGCATTCTCAAAAATATTGCTCTTGAGGCATTTTGTCCTCTCTTAGCTGCAGCTCCTCTTCAAAATGTCACTCTCTGTTGCTCTCCAAAATGTCACTCACAGCTGTTCTGTGAACTCCTTTATATGACTCCAGTGATCCAATTAACACCCACCCTGAATGGGTGGGGCAACACCTCCATGGAAATTATCCAATCAAACATTTCACTCACAGTCGATTGAATCACATCTCCATGGAAACACTCAATCAAAGGATTCCAATCTAATGAACGCTAACATGTCTTCCCCCACAAGATTACATCAAAGATGATGGTGTTTGGGGGAGTTTTCCAAGCTGGCACACCCTCAGTCGGGCCTTCCAGGGAGAGCGCGGCATGCACCCTGTGAGTGCAGCCTTAGGAGACACCCTGAGCCAGAGGCACCTGGATTCTGACCCAAAGAAACAGTGAAACAGCAAATGTTTGCTGTTCAAGTCACTAAATTTTAGTGTAATCTGTTGTGCAGCAATAGATAACTAATACAGACAGAAAAAGATACATCAAGCAAACAGGAATCAAAAGGAAGAAGCAGTAGCTATAATAAATGCAGAAAATAAATCTATATTAAGAATAAAATCTATACACAGTGATAAAAGTATTAATTACAAAAAGGGAATAATACTCCTAAACTCACTTTCCCTTAGTAAAACACACCCAGAATACATAAAGCAAAGAAAATCTAAACCATAGGGAGAGAACAATATATACAAAATCCAAGCGTGAGTTTTAACATACCTCTGAAGTATTGGTAGGTTGAGTAGATAAAAATTTACTGAAGATATAAATGATTTGAAAAACATGAGTAAAAACAAGATCTCTGCACCCAATAATTAGAAAAAGCATATTCTTTTCAAACTTATATGGACAATAATCAACATTAGCCCATACACTAGTCCTATGAAATTGCAGATAAGTGTTGTCAGAACATGGTAAAATTTTAAGTTTACACCAATATTAATAAAATTTTAAATATATTTATGAATAAACTGTGGGTCAAGAAGGAATCATCAGGGAAATTAAAAATGCTTAGAAGTGAATGATAATAAAAGTGCTGTATAAAAATACTAGTAAAATCCAGCAAAACCAGTCTGGAGAGGGAAATGTATTGCCTTATGTACTTATTTTAAAAAGAAGAAAGCCTAAAAGAGAAATAAGTGTCCAATTAGTGGTTACAAAAAGAACAGAAGAATATTCAGAAACAAAATAGGAGTTAGGATATATTACATTGAGAACCAAAGTTAAGGAAACAGAAAACTGACCCTCAATAGCAACAGCAACAAAACCAAAGTGTTTCTTTAAAAAGACTAACAAAGCACTGTTGCTCCATGTGAGTGTTGGGGATTGAATAACGACTCCACTCCCAGCCCCCAAGGCAAGTTCAGGTCCCACCCCTAGTCCTGTGGGTGGGAACCTATTTGTAAATAGGGCCTTTGAAGATATTATCAGTCAAGGTGCCTGTTCTAGTTTGCTAATGCTGCTGGAATGCAAACTACCAGAGATGGAGTGGCTTTTATGAAGAGTGTTTATTTGGTTACAAAGTTACAGTCTTAAGGCCATAAAGTGTCCAGGGTAAGTCATCAGCAATTGGGTACCTTCACTGGAGGATGGCCAATGGCGTCTGGAAACCTCTGTTAGCTGGGAAGGCACATGGTTGGCGTCTGCTCCAAGTTCTGGTTTCAAAATGGCTTTCTCCCAGGACATTCCTCTCTAGGCTGCAGTTCCTCAAAAATGTCACTCTTAGTTGCTCTTGGGGTGTTTGCCCTCTCTCAGCTTCTCCAGAACAGGAGTCTGCTTTCAATGGCCATCTTCACACTGTCTCTCATCTGCAGCTACTCTCTCAGCTT
>PVKY010008294.1:0-14182 GCA_004027775.1 Bradypus variegatus
CCCTGTCCTTACGGGACCCCTGAGCAGAGATGCAATGTGAGCTACACATCCTGGCCTGTGTGATTTTCTAGACAGACACACTGATCTGAGTCTAATCTCCGGGAAACAGTCATGCACCCAGAATGTGGGACATTCTGCAGGACGACTGGCCTAGACTCTCTCAAGGACTAAGTCTGGCAAATATGAGAATGAAAAGGTGGAGTGTTCTGCACTGGGGAAAACCAGAAACATAACAGCCAAATGCAATGCCTCAACTGGATCCTGGATCTGAAAATACCAGCTGCGGAGGATGTTTGGTGGCAAGTTTGGGAAATTTGAGTATGTACTCAATGTTGGATGCTGTCATTTAACATGTCAGTTTTCCTAGATGTACCAGTGGTATCGTGATTATGCAGGAGAATGTTCTTGTCTTTGGGAGATGCAGGCTGAAGTCTCTGCAGGTGAAACATCAGGCTGTGTGACACCTGCTCTTGGACAGTTGAGCTAAAGGGAAGTATGGGTATAAGCAGAGAGAGTGAAGTAAAATGGGTGTGGCAAGGACCTGTCAGCCACTGAATGAGGTGAGGGGGTATATGGGTATTCATCGTGTTATTCATTGAACTTTCTGCATGTTAAAAATGTTCAGATTTTTTTGCTCCTTTTATTGCGATATATTCACATACCATGCAGTCATACAAAACAAAGCATACATTCGATTGTTTACAGTACCATTATATAGTTGTGCATTCATCACCAAAATTAATTTTTGAAAAATGTTCAAATTTAAAAAAATAAAAAGTAAACGGAGACACATGGTAACTATCCTTGCAGAAGGAGCATTTGGATGCCGCTGAGAAGGAGAGCTCCAGGGCTCTCGGTGTCAGTGACAAGAAACTGTGACGAGCTGCAGATGATGGGCAACAACATGTCAAGGGCAATAGTACAAGGAGTTAACTGAATTGTCCTTTTCCCTTTTTCCTACCCCAGTGGGAGAGGAGCCAGGACTCCGCCCAGGGAAGAAGGAGGAAAGAGGTGTCTATTAGGGTGGACCGTGCTCCCCTCCCCGGGCTGAACTGCTTGAGACACAGACCCTCCCCCCTACTTTTGGAGAGAAGAGGAAGACTTTGAATCTAATAAGAAATTGAAGTTTTGAAACTCAATGAGCTAATTATGTGTTAGAGAAGTATCTATTGCTAAAAGGATACGATGTCTAGGAATTGCTTTGAAATACAGACCCAGACAGAGGGGAAGGAAAAGTAGGGGAAAGATGGTACAAGAATGGACCATGTTGATCATTGTTGGAGCTGAGAGTTCGTGCGTGGAGGTGCATTGTCCTATCAGCTCTACTTTTGTTTAGTATTAATAAAAGGATATAGGTGATACAGGTATTTCAAAAGTTAGGAGTCTGAAATTCTATGAGTTTTTCACCTAATGTGAGACCCAGAAAAACTAATGAAGATAGAGAAATAGAAATAGGAATACAATGAAAATATTCATATTTTTAAAAAGAACAAGTCTGAACTTAAAATCAGAACACAATGAACTACTATCATCCTCATCTAAAGTCAATAGATGATGACTCCACTCTTCTTTGGAGTCTTATTTTTGGGGGAAAAATGAGAAAATAACCATAAAAAAAAACTGAAGCTCTTTATTAAGATTTTCTTAGTTTTTACCCAGGTTCCCACATTACATTTAATTATTGTCTCCTAAGTTTCCTCCAGACTGTGGTGCTTTCTCAGATTTTCCTATTTTTTTAGATAATCTTGACAGTTTTGAGGAGCACTGGTCAGTATATTGCAGGACGCCCCTTGACTGGAGTTGGTCTGGTGTTTTTTCGTGGTGAGACTGGGGCTGTGGGTTTGGGAGAGGAAGAGCACAGTGGGGAGGCACCATTTTCATTGCACCACATCGAGGCTTCAGACTATCAGCATGACTTGGGACTGTTGACGTTGACCTTCATCACCTGGCTGAGGTAGTGTTTGTTAGGGTTCTCCACTGAAATGTTACACCCCTCTTTCCATCCTTTGTGCAGCCCACACCTAAGAAGTGGGTAGTTAAGCTTCCCCTTCTTTAGAATGGAGAACCTAAGTAAGCTATTTGGAACTCTTCAGGGGATATTTGTCTCTTCTCCCCCATTTATCAGTTGAGTCAATCTTTTATATCAGTGTGGACCCATGGATATTTATTTTGTACTTTGGGTAATAACCGAATACTGCTTTATTTAATTTGTTGGTCCAATTTTTCTGGCTTTGGCCACTGGGTGCTCTTTCAGTTTACTTCTGAGCCCCTTTGACATTACTCCATCAATGTAGAGTGTTTTGTTTTGTTTTTATTGTTTGTTTTTTACTTGAGCACTTCCTGACTTTCTGGCAGATTAGAAAGAATTTTTAAAAATGCATGCAATTTTGCTGTGAGTGTACTTAAACAAAAGCAAAAGGTAAATTTGATTTAAGGAGTTGTAGAAGATTGTCAGGGACCATTAATGATGCCAAAATGCACAAAAAAATACAATTAAATTCATTTGTGAGTGATAATAGTACAGAGTCTAAACATCTAAAAGTTCTAAAATTATTTTCATTCACTAGCTTATTTGCAAGTGATATGTATTCATTGCAGGAAAAGTAGAAAAATCAAAGAAACAATCACCTATACCCTCTCACTGAAAGTAAATCATTATTTGATTTGGTAATGTACTCTTCTAGACTGTTTCCACACATAAAATTAATATTTAAATGACATCAGTAACCTTTGTCTTTAATGTTGCACCCAGCCCCTCTATACTGTGGGGTTTGTTTTTCTCAAGATTGCTTGGAGAGACGTGGTTCTTTTAAAAATACAAGTCTTTTCCAGGGTTTAGCAGGATTTAGACAGTGATTCTTAAATGAACCTAAGACACTCAGTAAGTTTCAAAGGGAAAGGAACATCAGAAGAACAAATTTTGTTATTGTTTAAGGAGAACAGTTAGGCTCTTTTTACAGTCCCCATACAATGGTTCTGAAAGGAAAACTGTGAGAAGAGAACACTAACCAAAAGGACACATTTGAGAATGGACTGAATATAAACTTCTTAAAGAACCAGCATGGCCATACTGGACATGGTCTTAGAAATACTTTAGCTTAAGTCCCTTGTTTTGCAGATGGGGAACTTGAGACCCAGAGAGGGGAGAAGTCTAAGATTAGGCAGTAACTTAGAGGGGGTGGGGGTATGGGTCTTGAGAAGCGAGGTCTCTGTTCCCACTCTACATCATCTTCCTGTAGGCCCCCACATCCTCTGTGCCTCTCTCTGAACCACTCAGGGCTGGGGAAAGAAGCCTGACTTTGGGCGTGGGCTTCCACCTGGTCCAACTCGAAGCTATAGTTTGCTGCACCAAGAGTCCTTGCCTGGGGCCTCCCTCTCTTCCCCTGGCTACCCCACTTTCCCCACCTACCTTTGTCCTTTAGTCCATCGAGGGAATGTCTCCTTGACCATTCCTACCCTCACTACTCTCTTCTCCCTGGGCTCAGAACCTTTTAACATGATCACTTGAAGAAACATTTGATCCTAGAGGCATGTTTTCGCCCCATAGTTGTGTACAGTGATGAAGAAATACTGCCTCATCACTAATATTTTATTGCTGAGGTTGATATTTGACAGGCACCCCACCCCAACCTCCTTCCTTCCCTGAGTCTTACTCAATTCCTCTTCCCCACATTGGCTTCATAACCTTGACAGGTGGGATGAAAATATCTACTGCAGACATGACTTGGTGATTTAAAAACAAAAAGGAAACATGAGCCAGAAGGCTTGTTAATTTTAAGCAGCATCAAAATGGCCCTGTTGTTGAGGTGAAATGGCCATACCTGGATCATCTTCCCCTCTCCTAACCCTGGCTACTCCTTTGTCTGTGAATTCTGGAAGGCAGGCTGTTATCTTTTCTCAAGTCCTCTTGCCAGCACCCAGCATAAGAGCTGGCACACAGCAAATGCTCGAGAGAGAAATCCACAAAATCGCACCATCACCTTCATTGCTCTTTATCTACAAACCTACTTTATTTAGTGTTTTAGCATTTGCCAGCAATCAACAATGTACTTCTGCATTTCTGAGTTTAATGCCTGCCCCTTCATTGGGCATGTGCCTATTTTCTTCACTGCTGTATTCCTAGGACCTGCAAAATGGTTTGGCACAGAGCAGGCTCTCCTATCAATAATGTGTGAATGGGCAGCTACGTGAATAAGTGATTGAACTTATAGCCTGCCTATTTGCCTATAATACCTTGCTATCTTTTTATGAGCATGCATTTTTTCTAGCCCGATAACTTTATAAACTACATGAAAGAAAGAAATATTCATCTCCCAGAACATTTAGCAAAATCACCATGTACACAATAAGTACTTAATAAAAGCTTGTACTTCATCACCTTTTCCTGACCTTTAGAATGTTATGATGCACAGGTTTGTTAGATACTAGATAAAATCATCCCTCTCATCTGTTTTATAGATAAGAAAACCAAGGAATAACTTAAATGAGCCCCTAAGGTATTAGGATACAAAATGGGAAAACACCATTTGCAAATGAAATGTTTCCTGTGCCAAGTCATGAGTTACAACACAAAGTATCTTAGTGTAAATTTTGTGTTAATAGCAACTCCTTTGTTTCCATATGTTCCAAGATAAGACCACAGAAACAGTTGTTAGCATCATGTTTTCCAAAGATAAGACTACTCCACTGATCAGCTACATCCCTAGCTATTCCCAAACCACTCTTAAACCTTTGCCACAAAACCTTCTCCATCACCTTCCCCCTATTCAGACAGTTTAGAGACTGATGCGGAATTCATACGTGCTCAGCCAGTTCAATAAGATTTGACAGGTCACCAGTTTCCCTGGTGGTCTCGTAAAGAAACTTCAACAAAAGTAAGTTTTTAAACAATGTACATTTTACAGAAGAAATTTTTAAGCCCTAAAAAACACATTATTTCAGTCCTTTACTTGATAATACCAGCTGCTTCTTTGCAACATTTCCTTTTTATTCTAAGGGTAGACAAAAATTGCACATATATATGAGATTTGGGGGCAGAATCCATTTGTTTCTTTCCACAAAGCTGCAAACTTATCTTTCAAAAAACTGCATCAGTGCCTAGCAAAACAAAGTAGGATCTGCAATGTTTCTTTGCTCTGGAGCCCAGACTCCTCCAGCATGGAGCAAATCATCATGGCAACCTGAAGAGCTGGCCTCTGCAGAGGCAGTTCTCCCTCCCCTGCCCAGCTCCTCCCTCTGTATCTGGGCCCTGACAAGCTGTCATGAGGTTGTCCAGCCTGGCTCTCGGGGAGCCTCCATAAGAGTCTCAACAACAGTTCTGATGGTTGCTGATTGAGTAAGCGTTTCCCCATCCAGGAGCAGAGGGGTGATCTTCTGTGTGGGTCAAAACTATGTGTCAACTCAGCTGAGTCATGGGGCCCAGTAGTTAGGTCCAACACTGGCCTAGCTAGTCCCAGATAGGATTAACCTCTACCATCAGTTGACTTTAGATAAAGGAGATGGCCCCAAATAACGTGGCCGGGCTTCATCCACTCAATTGGCAGTCTTAAGAAGACCTGAGGGTTTCAGGGAAGAGACAGGATTCTGCCTCCAGACTAGAAAGCACTCCCCTCCCTCTGTTTCCAGAATACAGAATTCAGACTCAAGTCTTCAGCATCAATTCTGTCATATTTCCAGCCTTTGTTTCACCCTACAGAATTTGGACTTGCCAGCCCCCACAATCATAAGAGCAAATTCCTTATAATAAATCTCTTAATTTATAAATATAAATGCACATATCCTGTAGGTTCTGTTTCTTCAGGGAACACTAATGGATTCATCTTCTCTGCCTTAGCTTAGCTTTAGTTGCCTAAAAGGCCTGTGTGCCCCAATTTCCTTTCTTTGTGTGTGAGGAGGGGCAGTATTTGGAATTGATGATCCATTCAAGGAGATTCTGGTCAACCTCCTTCCCACCTCCCCACCCCCACCCTAGGCTATTCTCCCACCAGCCACCAAAAGGGTCCTTTGAAAATGTAAACCGTATTGCAGTAACCCTATTGGGTGGGTCATATCTCCATGGAAACAACCTAATCTAGATTCCAACCTAATCAGGACTAATATGTCTGCCCCCATAAGACTGCATTAAAGAACATGGCATTCTGGGGGACATAATACATCAAAACCAGCACACAGCTCAAAAGGGGCAAAAGCAGAGTCTAGCAGTTCATCTGCAGCAGAGGCTCACACTTCTGTCTACAGAACGGACCAAAGGAGGGTTTCTAAAAATCCTCTTCCTGCTCTAAGTCCTTTGATTTCTGAAAAGCTTGTTGACACCACTAAATGCTGATGGATAAAATGCAAGTTTCCTAGCAGATCAGAATCTCCTTCCTACAGTGTCTTTTCCTATTTCCCATTCAATCTCCAATTGAGACAAAAAACCTTGAGCAGAAACTTGCCATGTGACCTTGTGAAAGCCACCTCAACACACCCAGCAGCAGCTCCTTCACCGAGTCTCCCGGATGTCCCAGGCTTCCAGTGGCTAAGAGGACAAAAGCAGTTACAGCAAGATCAAGAACTGAATCTCAAAATCTCTGCACCCCCTTCCCACCCCTGCCCTTGGCTAAGTCACTCTCCTCCCAGGGTTTCTGGGCATCCGGCAGGTGACCTGCTTCCTCCTGTGGATCAGCCCATCCCCCTTGCTGTCTGAGCCAGCGGCCGTAGCCTCTGCAGCCCACACCTGGCACCCACGGACCCGACGGTGAGGCTTCTGTGGCCTCCGCCGAGGTGGGTGCTGGGCCACTTCAAGGTTTTGAGGTTAATCAAGAAACACAGAGGGCCCAAGTAAACATGAAAACATATTCTAGATTTTTCTAGTACTTGGGAATATAGTCTATAAGGGCAAAGATATATGCACAGGAATGTGCATCTTGGCATAATTTATAATTGTAAAAAATTGGCAATAACACTAAGGGTGTGTTGGAACAAATAATACAAACTCCATATAATGAACTATTAGGCAGCCATTAGGACTGCTGTGATGTAGAATTGTGCTTATTTTCATGTAAATGTGTCCAGTGGGGAAGGTTGAGTGAGAAAAGCAGATTAGAGAACAGCCGTCCTAATTTCATTTTCTAGAAGTTAATACCAAAGCATTTCTTCTGTAGCTTTGTAGATATTTTCTGTGCATTTGAAAGCATTTAGATACATACACGCACACACACAGACACAGAAAACCTATTTTACACAGTGGGAACAGACTATATATTCACGGCTGCAACTTGCCTTTTTCACTTAATTTATCTTGGGCATCAATCAATTTCAGCTGATTGAAATCTACCTTATTTTTTGTTATAGTCACATTACATTCTGTTTATTTGTTTATGCATTTAGTTATTCAATATTTATTGAGAGCTATTGCATACCAGCTGCAACACTAAGCCCTGGGAAGTTGTTCTCAGAATGGTTTAATATATTGTTCTTTATTTCACTATTCCTCCATTGATGGGTATTTTTTGTTTTTCCCTGCTAACAAACAATACAGCAACAGAGAGCCAGGTACAGTTGCTCTGTTGTGTGTCTCTGAGATAACTTCCTAAAAATGAATTGTTTGGACAGTGGGTAAGCACAGTTTCAATTGTGATAGAACTTTCTTTCCTAACAGCTTAACTGTTAGCATCCAATCAATAAAGGAATATGGACTTGTTTCTGTGCAAGGCAAGAAGTCATTGGGGACTTTGAAACAGGGAACTCGCTTTGTAACCTGGGGCTTTTGCAAAGAAGTAGAGGAAGGGGACATGCATGGATTGAGCCAAACCATGTAGATTAACAAATATTTTCCCTGCCACAACTGGGGTCCCAAAGAAGCAACATGACAGCTATCAAATATAGTTTTAAATGAGTGAATGTGAGCTAGACATTTCTATCACGATTCTTCAGATGAGAAAACTGAAGCCAAGGAGGTTAAAATCTTGCTCAATGTCCCCAGGCTGCTCAGGACAGAGTTGCTGGCCAGAGGCCAATGTGTCCACCTGTAGACAGGTCAGAGGGCGAGGAGCCCGGGGCTAGATGATGGGGAAGCACAGGTTTGTGGCGCTGCCATCTCGGGATGACTGTCAGCAGAGTGACAACAAAAGAAGGAAGAACAGAGTGAGAATAATGTCTGAGGTTCCAGAGAGAGCACTAGTTATGGCATGGCATTCTCCATCCTATTGTTTGAGAAAAATAAATAAACCCATCTTCCCAAATTGCGTGCCCCTCTCTGTGTTAGGGGCTTTGCCCATCCTTCCCCGTCTGCTCTGCGAGCATCCTTTGCCCTGGCCCTCCGCCTGGGCAGTGTCAATCATTTTGACAAACTGCATGAGCTCATGCCCTCTACCTGGCTGTTCGCCCACCCATCTCTGACCAAGAGGAAAAGGCTCAGACAAACAGAGGAAAGAGAAATAGAAGCTGGGGTGTAGAAACTAGCGGTGAGCTGGCCCCGGCTTGCACCACCATGATGGTGCTCATTTCTTCCCATGTGGAGCTGGGAATGCAGAGATGACAATGCCTTAGGAGCTTGAAGTTGGCCATGGGAGGAGAACTCCATCACAGAAACTGGAAAACGCCGTGAATCCAGGCTTTTCCCGAAGAGCATTTGTCCAACATTTACCAGTGGTGCAAGCCCTAGATGAGTCTCAGCCACAACTGCTTTTAGCCCCAGATCAGACCCCTTTTGTTGAAGACCAAAAATGTGGCCTTGGAAGGGGCCTGGTCCCACTGGCACAGGTGTGGGCAGGCCCCCTGTGGGGCTCCTTCCGTGAGCTGACCCATCCATGAGCATCTCCTGTGGTCTGGCCAGCCCACAAGTGTCTAGATGCTTGCTGTGTAATGTGGGGACTAGCCAGCCCCTTTTAGAGATGAGGAAACTGAGTCTCAGGGAGAAAGGCCCTGGCCAGAGGGTCGTTTCTTCAACAGGCAGTGAGCACCCAGTAGGCACAGCCTGAAGCTGTAACCCATGCCTGGGTACCTGCTTTAAAACCAGAATGCTGCCTTCTTGAATGTACCGTGTGCTGGTGTGAATCTATAATGTACTCCAGAAGAGCCATGTTCCTTTTTTAATGCAATTTTATTGAAATATATTCATACACCATACAGTCATCCAAAGTACAAAACAGTTGTTCACAGTGTCATCATACAGTTGTGCATTCATCACCACAATCGATTTTTGAACATTTTCTTTACTGCAAAAAATAAAAGTAAAAATAAGAATAGAAAAAAAGTAAAAAAGAACACCCAAAACATCCCATACCCCTCCTCCCCCTCTATTATTCATTTACAGTTTTTCCCCATTTTTCTACTTATCTGTCCATACCATGGATGTGCTGGTTTGAATGTATTATGTCCCCCAAACACCATTATCTTTGATGTAATCTTGTGTGGGCAGACCTATCAGTGTTAATTAGATTGTAATTCTTTGAGTGTTTCCATGTAATGTGCCCCCACCTGCAGGTGATGACTCTGAGATATTTTCATGGAGGTGTGGCCCCACCCATTCAGGGTGGGCCTTGATCAGTAGAACCATATAGATGAACTGACAGGCAGAGGGAACTCAGTACATCTGTGAGTGACATTTTGAAGAGGAGCTACAGCCAAGAGGGACACTTTGAAAAAAGCACAGGAGCTGCAGATGAGAGACATTTTGAAGATGACAATTGAAAGCAGACTTTTGCTCCAGAGAAGCTAAGAGAGGACAAATACCCCAAATGCAACTAAGAGTGACGTTTTTGAGGAACTGCAACCTAGAGAGGGACATCCTGGGAGAAAGCCGTTTTGAAACCAGAACTTTGGAGCAGACGCCAGCCATGTGCCTTCCCAGCTAACAGAAGTTTTCTGGACACCATTGGCCATCCACCAGTGAAGGTACTTGATTGCTGATGCGTTACCTTGGACACTTTATGGCCTAAAGACTGTAACTGTGTTACCAAATAAACCTCCTTTCACAAAAGCCAGTCCATTTCTGGTGCTTTGGATTCCAGCAGCTTTGGCAAACTAGAACAGTGGGTAAAGGGAGTGTAAGCCATAAGGTTTTAACAATCACACAGTCACACCATATAAGCTACATAGTTATACAATCATCTTCAAGAATCAAGGATACTGGATGGCAGTTCAACAGTTGCAGATATTTCCTTCTAGCTATTATAATAAGCTAAAAACTAAAAAGGCATATCTATATAATGCATATGAGTAACTAAGCTCTAGAATGTCCTCTCTACTCCATTTGAAATCTCTCAGCAACTAAAACTTTATTTTGTTTCATTTCTCTTCCCCTTTTTGGTCAGGAAGACTTTCTCAATCCTACAATGCCAGGTCCAGACTCATCCCTGGGAGTCATGTCCCACATTGCCAGGGAGATTTACACCCCTGGGAGTCATGTCCCATGTAGGGGGGAAGGAATGAGTTTACCTGCAGAGTTGGCTTAGAGAGAGAGGACACATCTGAGCAACAGAAGAGATTCTCTGGGGGTGACTCAGGCAGAATTATAAGTAGGCTTAGCCTCTCCTTTGCAGTAACAAGCTTCATAAGGGTGAGCCCCAAGATAGAGGGTTTGGCCTACTAAACTGGTAGTCCCCAGTGCTTGCAGGAATATCAGGAATTCCCCATATGGAGAAGTTTAATGTTTCCACATTTTTCCCCAGTCCCTCAAGGGGGCTTTGCAAGTACTTTTTATTCTCTGCTGAGATTACTCTGGGATGTACTGGGACTTCACACTAACCTATACAAACCAACCAGATATCACTCCCTATTCGGGGTTCCATGTAATTATGGTATTTGAGTGAACTAACCACACAAGTTTAATTATATAGTGTGCTACAGAAAATATAGACTTTGTGCCAAATAAACATCTCTTCCTTTGGTCCCACAGAGAAGCCAAAGTTTTAAAACACAGTCAATATCATCCTCCACCCTTTAGTCTGATCTACCTCAGTCTCAACCAAGTCCATTTCACTCATGTCTCCAATCAAAAGATGATCTCTTTTTCAGCCTCTTTAATAGTTGCAATGCCAACACTCACAGCTGCTGGTCTCTGACTCCGAGTCCCAAGCACACACAGACACCCAAAGCTCCAGGGACCAACCATGTCACACCCAAACAGCTCAGCATCTCAGAATTTGGAAATAACCATTACAACTCAGGAATAGATGTGACTGCTGCAAAAGCTTACAGTCTAGGAACCTTTACCATAAGCCTTCCCCTGAAAACCCGTGCTCTCAGATTCTATTCTCAGAATTTTCACATTATTGTCACTCCATACTAGTAAGGCATTATAATGTTTGTCTTTTCATTTCTGGCTTATTTCACTCAACCTACTGTCCTCAATGTCCGTTCACATAGCAGCATGCCTTACAACTTCATTTCTTCTTGCCGCCTCTCAGCATTCCCTTGAATGTGTACACCACAGTTCACCGTTCTGTTTATCAGTCAGTGTATCCTGAGGCCACCTCTGTCCATTGCAAATCATGGATACTGCCACCACAAACACCAGTGTGCAAATAGCCACTTGTGTCCCTGCTCTCAGTTCCTCCAGGTATACAACAAATAACAGGGTTGCAGGACCATATGGCAACCCCACACATAGCTTCCTGTGGAAACACCACACTGCCCTCCAGCTGGGCTGCCCCATTCTACTTCCCCACCAACAGGGAATAGGTACATCCTGCTCTCCACATTTTCTCCCACACTTGTATTCTTCTGTTTATTTTTCAAGCAGTTTTATTCACACACCATACAATCCATCCTAAGTAAACAATCAATGATTCCTGGTATAATCACATAGTTATGCATTTACCATCACAATCTATATGAGGACATTTCAATTTCTACTGCAAAGAAAGAGGAAGAGGAGAAAAAAAATATAAGGAATGAAAAAAAGATAAGAAGAAAAATTAAATAAATACAGCAAAAATCCCATACAACAACAACAATGCCCAGAATCCCATACCATTCCCTTTTATCCCCTCTTATAGACATTTAGCTTTGGTTTATTGCCTTTTCTACAGTTAATGGAAGAATATAGCAATGTTACTGTTTACTATAGACTCTGGTTTGCATTGATTGTATTTTCCCCTATACCATCCAATTTTCAACACCTTGCAATGTTGACATTCATTTGTTCTCCCTCATGTAAAAACATTCTTATATTAGTACACTTAGTCACCATCATTCACCATTCTAGGTTTCAGTAACTTATACAGACTCAGTGTTTATCTTCTATCTTTCCTTCTGGTGTTATCCATGCCCCTAGCCTTCCAAACCTCTCTGTCCTGTCTTTTCTTTTCTGTCTGTAGTGCTCCCTTTACTATTTCTTGTAGAGCAGGTATCTTCTTCACAGACGCTCTCAGTGTCTGTTTGTCTGAAAATATTTTAAACTGTCCCTCATTTTTGGAGGACAGTTTTGCCAGATATAGAATTCTTGGTTGGCAGTTTTTCATCTTTCGGTATCTTGAAATATTATGCCACTGCCTTCTCACATCCATTGTTATTGAACTTCCTTTGTATGTGATGGATTGCTTTTCTCTTGCTGATTTCAGAATTCTCCCTTTGTCTTTGAAATTTAATAATCAGATTATTAAGTGTCTTGGAGTAGGTCTATTCAGATATATTCTGTTTGGGATACACTGCACTTCTTGATCTATAATTGTAGATCTTTCATAAGAGATGGGAAATTTTCAGTGATTATTTCCTCTGTTATTGTTTCTGCCTCTTTTCCCTTCTCTTCTCCTTCTGAGACATTCATGACACTTATTTTCATGTGATTCATGTTGTCATTCAATTCCCTGAGATGCTGCTCATGTTTTTCCATTCTTTTCCCAATCTGTTCTTTTGTGTGTAGCATTTCAGATCTCCTGTCCTCCAGGTCATGCATCCTTTCTTCTGCCTCTTCAAATCTGCTGTTGTATGTCTCCATTGTGTTTTTCTTCTCTTCTATTGTGCCTTTCATTCCCATAAGTTCTAAGTTCTGCCATTTGTTTTTTCAAGCTTTATGTCTTTCATCTCTTTTGCCACATTTTCCTTCAGCTCATTGATTCAGTTTAGATGATTTGTTTGAACATCTTTAATTAGTTGTTTCAACTCATGTATCTCTTTTGACCTGTAAGTTTGTTCCTTTGACTGGGCCATATCTTCATTATTTCTAGTGTGACTCATAATTTTTTGGCATCTAGGCATCTGGTTTCCTTGATTACCCCAAATTTTCCCAGACCAGATGAGCCCAGGTTTCAGGAGGAGGCTATAATCAGTATCAAGTTTCCCAAGAGACCAAGAAGGTTGTCAGACTTCCCTGTGAGGCCTCTAGACTCTGTTCTTTTCCTATCCTGATCAGCAGGTGGCACTTGTCAGCCTGCAGCTCCCCACTGGCATAAAGAGGTGCTGTCCCTTTAATTCTCAGCAGACCCTGTCCCTGCCAGGGTCCGAGGGTGCTCAGAAGCCAAGCTTAAGCTTTTTATGTTTTTCCTTTGCCCCAGGCTCTGGGGTCTGAATTCTCTGAGGGAGGGCAGCCACTTGAGCTGCCCTCCCCTTTTCTTAAGGAAGATAAGCCCTTTAGGGAATTATCTCCTTCATTGACTTCTTTTGTTTCTCTGATTATCTGAACTCCACCTTTGCCTGGGTCAGTGCTGACAATTGAAAATGTTTGAGGCTTTCTCTAATGAGCTACTTAGAATGAAAGAAAAAAAAAAAAGAAAGAAAGAAATCCCCTTTTCAAAGCCAGTCCCAGCCCCCCATATTCTCTTGTCAAGAGCCGGAGTTGGTACCTGGTTCTATGTGCCCCTTTTCTTGGGACACAACCATTTACCAGTATTCTGAGCTCAGCCATCTCCAAAAGCCTCTGTTTTGTTTTGTTTTGTTTTGTTTCCATCAGCCCCACCTCCTCTCTGCCAGGAGAGACCTCAGAGTTCCTTTCCTGCTGGCTCCAGGTTTATCTGTCAAAGCCCTGTTCTTTTCTCCAGTCTTGTTGGAGACAGATCTGTTGTTGAATGGGATCTTTTGTTTAGGTTGTTTCCATGAAGATGTAGCCCTGCGCATTCAAAGTAGGTCTTAATCACCTTTATGAGAGGATAAAAGGCAGAGATATTTTGGAGAGAGCAGAGAGAAGCAAAGCTATATAATTCAGAGGAAATGTAATCCCAGGAAAAGCTAAGACAGAAGCTAAGGCAGAGGCCCATAGACA
>PVKY010008295.1:0-14108 GCA_004027775.1 Bradypus variegatus
ATCCCTGTTGTAGCACATATCAGTTTTTTATTTCTTTTATGGCTGAATAATATTCCATTGTATGGATATACCACATTTTGCAGATGGACATTTGGGTCATTTCCACTTTTTGGCTATTATGAATAGTGCTGCTATGAACACCCATATACAAAGTTTTATGTGGGCATGTTTTCATTTCTCTTGGATCACACTGTAACTCAGTGTTTAACTTTTTGAGGAACTACGACACTGTTTCCAACAGTGGCTGCACAATTTTACATTCCCACCAGCAGTGTATGGGGATTTCAATTTCTCCACATCTTCACCAGCAGTTGTTATCTGTATTTTTATTATAGACATTATTTACAGACAGTCTAATGAGTGTGAAGTGGTATCTCCTCATGGTTTGGGTTTGTATTTTCCTAATGACTAATGATCTTGAACATCTTTTCATGCATATCTTCTTTGGAAAAATGTCTATCACATTCTTTCCCCATTTTTAAATTGGGTTGTTTTTTTATTATTGACTTGTAAAAGTTCTTTATAAATACTAATACAAGCCCCTTATCAGATATATGATTTGCAAAAATTATCTCCCATTGTGTGGGTATCTTTTCATTTTCTTAAAGATGTCACTTAAAACATAAAAGTTTTTAATTTTGATGATGTCCAACTCTATTTTTTCTTCTATTGCTTGTGTTCTTGGTGATTTATCTAAGAAACCATGACCTAAACCAGGGTTATGAAGATTAATGTCTGCGTTTTCTTCTAAGATGCTAATAGTTTCAATTTTACATTTCGATCTTTTATCCTTTTGGGGTTAATTTTTGCATATGGTGTGAGGACGGGGTCCAAACACATTCTTTTGCATGTGGATACTTAGTCCCAGAACCATTTATTGAAAAGACTGTTCTTTCCTCTACTGAATGATCTTTGCATCCTGTTGAAAACCAATTGACTATAAATGCAAAGTTTATTTCTGGACTCTCAATTTTATTACAATGATCTATATGTCTCTCCTTATGCCAGTACCATACTGTCTTGATTATTGTAGCTTTGTAGTATGTTTTGAAATCAGGAAGTGTGAGTCCTCCAACTTTGTTCTTTTTCAAGATTGTTTTGGTGATTCTGTATCCCTTGCATTTCCACATGAGTTTTAGGATCAACTTATCAATTTCTCCAAATAAAGCAACTGGGATTTTGATAGAGATTGCATGGAATCTGTAGATAAATTTGCTAAGTAATGCCACTTTAACAATATTAAAACTTCTACTCTATGAACACAGGGTGTATTTCCATTTAATTTGTCTTTATTTCAATGATGTTTTGTAGTTTTCATTGTACAAAACTAGACTTCCTTTATTATATCTGTTTTTAACGTATTTTACTCTTTTTGATCTTCTTATAAGTGGGATTGCTCTCTTAAATTAATTTTTTAGATCATTTATTGCTACTTTACAGAAATAAAATTGCATTTTTCTATTCATCTTGTATCCTGCAATCTTGCTGAAGTCATTAATTAAAGCTAATTTTTTATTGAATTCCTTAAGATTTTCTATATGTGAGATCATGTCATGTACAAATAGAAATAACTTTACTTCTTCCTTTCCAATTTGGATGCTTTTTGTTCCTTTTTATTATCTAATTTCCCTGGCTAGAACCTCCATTGAAATGTTTATAGAAGTGGCAAAAACAGATATTCTTGTCTTGTTCTTCATCTTAGTGTGAAAGCATTCCATTTTTCACCATTAAATATGATAGTAGCTGTGAGTTTTTTGTAGATGTCCTTTATTACATTAGGGATGTTCATTTCTGTTCCTAATCTAGTGAATGTTTTTATCAAGAAGGAATATTGTTTTTGCCAAATGCTTTTTCTGTATCTGTTGATAGGATAATGTGTGGTTTTTGTCCTTATTTCTATTGACATGATGTGCTACATTAATTGAATTTTGGATGATAAACATGCAGGATAATAATGCCAGCTTCATAGAATGTGTTGGAAAGTGTTCCCTCTTCTACTTTTTTGGAAGAGTTTGTGAAGAATTGCTATTAATTCTTCTTTAAATGTTTAGTAGAATTCACCAGTGAAGCCATCTGGGCCTTTTCTTTGTGGTTATTATTACTACTGCTACTAATTCAATCTCTTTACTTGTTATAAGTCTATTCAATGATCTACTTTTTATGTCAGTTTTGGTAGTTTGTCTCTTTCTGGGAATGTGCTCATTTCATCTAAGTTATCCAATTTTTGGCATACAATTCTTCATCGTATTTTCCTATAATCCATTTTATTTCTGTAAGATCAGTTGGTAGTGAACCCTCTTTCATAGCTGATTTTATTAACTTGAGCCTTCTCTCTCTTTTTCTTTGTCACTCCAGCTAAAAGTTTGTCAATTTTGTTGCACTTTTTAAAGAACCAACTTGTTTCATTGATTTTCTATGTTGTTTTTCTATTTTCTATTTCATTAATTTCTATTATGATCTTTATTATCTCCTTCTTTCTCCTAAATGTGGGTTTAGATTGCTCTTGTTTTTCTAGTTCTTTGCAGCATAAAGTTAGGTTTTTGATTTGGGATCTTGCTTCTTTTTAATGTAGGTGATTACAACTATAAATTTCCCTCTTAGCACTGTTTTCATTGCATCTCATAAGTTTCGGTTTATTGTATTTTCATTTTCATTTATCTCAAGGTATTTCCTAATTTCCCTGGTGAATTTTCTTCGGCCTATTGGTTGTTTAGGAGCATGCTATTTAATTCTACATATTTGTGAACCATCCAAATTTTTTCTGTTACTGATTTCTAACTTCATTCCATTGCGTTCAGAAAACATACTTCGTATGATTTCAACCTTTTTAAATTTCACTGAGTCTTGTTTAATCACCAATTATATGATCTATACTTGCAATTGTTCCGTATTCATTTGAGAAGAATGTGTATTTTGCTTCTTTGAGTGGAGTGTTGTTTATATGTCTATTGGGTCTAGTTGGTTTATATGCTGTTGAAATTTTCTATTTCCTTGTTGATCTTCTGCCTAGATGTTCTATCCCGTATTGAAAGTGGGGTATTGACAACTCCAATTGTTACTGTTAAATTGTCTATCTCCCTTCAGTTTTGTCAGTATTGCTTCATACATTTTGAGCCTCTGTTGTTAGATGCCTATATCTTTATAATTGTTATATATTCCTGATGGGTTGACCCTTTTATTATTATAAATGCTCCTCCTTATCTCCAGTAATATTTTTTGTTTTCAGTTTATTTTGTTTGTATTAGTATAGCCACTGTAGCCTTCTTATGGTTGCTGTTAGGATTATATATCTTTCTCCATCCTTTAACTTCCAACCTATTTGTATCTTTGCATCTAACTTATTTTTTCTGCAAACAGCATATAGTCGGCTTTTACCTTTTTTGATCGTAACAATATCTGTCTTATGATTGGATTGCTTAATCCATTTGTATTTAAGTTATTGATATAGTTGGAACCATTGTTTCTTTTATTATTACTTCTAGAGAAGTTGTAGTTTTACAGAAAAATGCAGATAATAGAGTTCCCATATACCTGGAACCACAGCAGCTTCTGGGATACTATGTTTTCCCTTCCTTCAGTCCTTTCTGAGTTTTTGAATGTCTGGAAAGATCTCTCGTTTATCCTCTATGCAAAAACAATAGTCTGAGCCCGGCGGCGGCGGCGGCGGCGGCGGCGGCGGCGGCGGCGGCGGGGTGGGAGTTTTCCAGGGCGGCTCCCCTCGCGGCTCTCCCAAGGAGGAGGCGCGCACAGCTGCAGCCCTGGATGCTCGCAGCAGCCACAGGGCGCCGACCAGGGCGGTGGCCGCGAGCGCAGGCGGGGGCGGCCTGCACGGGGGTGTGAGCCGCGGTGACCCGGCCCGATCCAGGAGGGGCAGCCCCGGGGCCTGCCTGCTGACCCGGCTCTCGCAGCTGAGATTGACCCTCAATTATGGGGAGTGGGAGCAGAGCATATCAGGTCTGAGAATAGCGGAGTAACCACCTTTCCGGATATTCACCTATGTCCTGTTTTCAAACTATTTGGAGACTGCATTGTCCCGCCTCCAGTACCAGCAGTTTCTCTGGTCTGTGATCAGTGTGATTCACCAGAACTTCTTAAGCAAAAAAAGAGATGAGCCAGGGGCATGGAAAAGATGCCTTTTATAACGGTCTGGGATTGGCTATTCGCTCCAGCATTTTCATTGGAGGGAGTTTCCTTTTGGAAAAAAAAAAAAAAAAAGACAAAAGAAAAGGCTTCCTGTGACTTGCCGGAAAAGATGCCATGAGAGCAAGTCAAGGTGGCCATGCACATCTCAAAGCCTGGTGGTGTGGGCTGGACCGCTCTCCGTGGGAGCTGAGAGGTGGCCCACTACGCTGGCTGTGCATTTGCCCCAGCCGCCTCAGCCGCGCCTTCCGGAGCTCTCAGTGTCTTAGTGAGGGCCATTCTCTCTTCCTATGTTCTAAACGAAAGACTTAATCCTCATGGGAAAATCAGGGTCTACAGTTACGGTCATCCGTGCTCCAAAAGAAGAGGAAACCTTAAAGGAAGTGTCTCACGAGCGAGGTGGTCCCAATTTTGTGGTCTTTGCAAACTTTATGGTCACAGTGTCCTGGATATTAATCTTTGTAATGGGACCTTGCCCCGGACAGACAAAACGTCCTTGTGTGTATACAATCTGCGCTGTGACTGGAGCATTTTCAGTCTCCAGTGTCAAAGGCCTGGGCATCGCAATTAAAGAACTGTTTGCTGGAAAGCCCGTGCTGCGTCACTCCCTGGCCTGGCTTCTGCTGCTGACCCTGATAATATGTGTGAACACACAGATTAATTATCTGAATAGGGCCCTGGACATATTCAACACTTCCATAGTGATGACAGTGTATTATGCATACTTCACAACAGCAGTTTTAACTTGTTCAGCTATTCTTTTTAAGGAGTGGCAAGATACACCTGTTGATGTCATTTGTTCTTTGAGTGACCCCTTACCATCACTGTGAGGATATTTTTACTGCATGCCTTTAAAGATCTCAGTTTTAGTCTAACAAGTCTGCCATTGTCCTCAAAAAGACAAGAAAGTAATGAATGACAATCTCTCTAATATGTACGAAATTATTAATAATAATGAAGAAAGTTTAACCTGTGGAATTGAACAACACACTGGTGAAAATACATTCTGAAGAAATGGAAATCTGATAGCTTTTTTAAAAAAGAAAAAGTTAAAAATTTAATCTAGAAAGTGACTTTGAATATCAAAATGTGTCTGAAAAAACGTTTTCCTCAAATAAGGTTCTCTAAAGACAATCTTTTTAAAGGCTTTACTAATTGGTACCAAGATATTACTTTCCATGCATTTAAACAATAGTAGCTCACTAAAATTACCTCAGTATGTGGCCGATTTCTATTTCTATTAACACTACTATTTTAGAGGTATTTTAAATTTTGAGTCCTTTACTCAAAACTAAATGCACTAATGACAATTTTAGGTCTACAAAAATGCTTTATTTTTTTCATTGGTGTAAAAGCTTGAAATGCATGTTTGTCACCTTCTCTGTCAATCATGACCATTTTAAAGCTTTTCTATTTAAAAAGAACAAAATTGTCTGAATACATTATGCTGTGGTTTACCTTGCCTATAAAACAAACAAACAAACAAAAACAATAGTTTGAGAGGATACAGAATTCTAGGGTTATAATTGTTTGCCTTCAGTACTCTGCCTTTCAGAAAAGGCAGCTGTAAGCTTTTTTTTTTATTGCTTTCTGACATTCAGAATTGCAGGGAAGCAATTCAATGGCAGGTTTCTTTTTCCTTTTTTAAGAATCACTGTTTTGTTTGTTTACATGCTTTTATTTTACCATTTTTCTTTTATACTTAGAATTCAGAAAAATCTACAAAATATGTCTAAATACAGACCTTTTTCCCATTAATCCTGACCATAAATTGGGGAACCCTTTTGACTTTTTTCTTTCATGGTTTTTGTTTCTTTGACTTTTATATCCAAATTCTAGAGAAATTTCTTGATAAAGCCTTTTAATTCCCTAACAATAATGCTATTCAATTTTTCTTTCTTTAATCATACTTTATATCTCCAAAAATTCCTTTTGCCTGTCTGACTACACTATTTCATAGTTCCCTACTTTTGCTTAAGTCATTGTCTTATCCTCTTAAATCTCACTACAGTAGCTTGGTTTCAAAAGGAATGATCATTTTGATTCTTCCCGTGGTCCTCCTCTTTCACACTGATGAATTTCTTCAATGTGTCTAGGGATTTTTCTCAGAAATAAGATCAAAATAATTCAATACCAGTAGCCAAGAGTGAACTTCCTGAACAATTATTCATACTGATGGGAAGTGAGAACAAAGGAGAAGGAAATTCTATGTGGTTTGGTCATTGACTTATTTATCTAATTAACCTCAGTTTCAGGAAATTGAGGTAAAATACCCCTCAATTTATGGCATGCTATCATATTCAGGCTATGCAAAAACCTCTTTATTTTTTATGTGTCTCTTTAGTTATTTTCTCCCTCCATTCCTGCCCCCCCCTCCAACTCCCCTATAAACAATCATTCTAATATGTTCAATAGGCCCTTTAATTTGTGTATATTTTTTAAAGCGTGTTATTTTGTGTGGTAGAGAGCTCTCCATTTACAAATACAGTTTCTTATTTTTTTTACCCACTACCATGCTTTTGAGATCTATCCAGCATGAATAGATCTAAATGAACAGCTGGATCTGTATGAACGTCTAGACTGAACATCTACATTTTGCATTCCATGTTATACTCATCCATTACTTTACTGATGGACTCCAGGTTGCCTTCAACTTCCCACTTCTGCAACAACCTTGGGCATGGCTAAGAAGGCATTCTTCTTTGACATTCTTCTTTGACAGCTCAGAGATCTGTTTTTAGAGCAGTGAGGATCAAGCTTCAGCTGGGGCTACAGGCAGATTTATGTCTCCCCTCAAGTTCTGCCCTGACAGCCCAAAGACAGTTGAGGTGACAACCCTCTCTCCAATTGGCCATCTGGTAAGTTGTGACGTTATCAAACATTGTGTCTTTCCTGTTTTATTTATAACTATGAGTAACTCATAACCACCTCTCCTATTGGCTACCTGGCAAGTGCTGATCATAGCAGGATCCCCCACACTGACCCCTACAGCTTGGGAGTGCAGCATCCAGAAGCACCGTGGAATCCCCACTCCATAGAACCTCCAACTATGGCTGGAAACTCAGGGCTTATCTTTCTGATTGTTCTTCACTCACTGGTCCTTGTCTATATCACCTGATTGATAGATGATAGATGTAAGACACATCATAGATAGATAGGCAGATAGATAGATAGGTAAGATAGATAAGATAGGCAGGTAGGTAGGTAGGTAGATAGATAGATGGATAGATAGATAGATAGGGATAGATGCACAGATGCTGTGGGGCTTAGGTAGGTTGTAGGTAGAGGGATCCTTTTGCCACTTTCCTGGCAATTCTCTTCTAAAGGCAATGGGTTACAATGGGCCACTCCCTCCGCCCACACTGAGTTCTCTACAGACCATTTATGAGGTTTCAGGTATGTTGGAGGGATTCCACTTTTATTTATAGTAGTGTCTAAGAGCTTTTCCTCTTAAGCTAAGACATTCCAATTGGATGTTGGAAGAAAGAATCAAATCCATGACTTTAAATTGTCCTCATGCTCTGTGAAACCCCTTTCTCCAGCTTATTTCTTGTGTTGTCCCATCTGAGGATAAAACCTAAATCACAAGAATAAAAATGAAACTAGTGGTCTTCCCTGCTACCAAAAGAAAAGCTATTGATGGCTATATTGCTCATTTCTGATAGACTTGAGCAAAGTATAAAAATACAAATGTTTCTATGTGAATAATGGGGACCAATTAAAGGAATACCTGCCCCCCACTTGACTGTTTGCTCCATGGAGGTAAAGAACATGTCAGTTTTACTCAATACTGCATCCCCAATGCTAAGTATGCAGTGGCTGACACATAGTAGGCATTCAATAAATATTTAAGTGAATGAGCAAATCTGAAGCAAAACCTTGGGCAGCCAGGTGGAATCTACCTTAGTTGGATTTGTGAGGCTTCAGCTGGACCTGTAGCCCCAGGAACATGGAGTCTGGTTGTAGATCATCAGGTTCTAACTGTAGTCTTGTTTCCCCTGCTCTGGCAGACCCTGGGCAACTAGCCTAGAACCTGAGCCACGTGATAAGGCCAGGGAGCAAGGGAGCATTTCTTAAGCAAACTTAAGGTGACACAAGAGCCAAAAGAGTGTGTAAAATTGCAATTGTGAGCAGGGCTATAAATCAGGGGTGCACGGAAATAAAGAGGCATTTGTTAGTGGTGTTGGGATGAGGATTGATCTGTTCAGGGAGTCAGGAAAGGCTTTTCTGGTTTTGAGAAGAGATGGATATGGTTAACTAAGCAGTAAGGGAGGGGAAAATCCTCCTACTCTTTCCTTCTTCCTTATTCTACCCCTCCTCTTTCTACTCTTCTCTGACTTCTTCCTAGAATTCTAGCATATGCCAAAATTAGTGTCAAATGAAGGATATATTAATTAGGGCACAGGCTATGCTGTTAAAACAAAGACCCAACAATATGTCAGCTTAAATAAAATGATAAGGTTTTGTTTTCTCTCTCATAGCAAACAGTCCAGGGTTGCAGAATTGCCTCACACTTCCCAAAATGGGCCCAAAACGTCTGGGCCCAAGATGGCTGCTCCAGGTACTGCCATATCCCAGCCGGACGGAAGTAGAGAGCAATCTGTTTTGTTTTTAAAGATGTGATCCAGAAGTTCAATATATCACTTCCTCCTGCTGGCCAGAATTTAGTCACATGACCGGCCTATCTATAGGGAGGCTAAGAAATATAACCTCTAGCAGGGCAAAGAAGAATGGATTATGGAGGACAATTAGAAGTTTCTCCTGAAGAGGACCAGATCACTGATACAGAGATACAACTTTTTTCTCAACACCTCTTAACACTTGCCTAAATGTTAGCACACTGTCCTATTTCGTCTGCTAAAACATGAGATTCAGATCAATCAAACATCAGTTGAACATCTAAATTTGGTTGGTAAATTTCCATGCTACATCTCAAAGTTTTGAAGCAACAGAGCCTCAAACTCTTCCCCTCCTCCTCTCCCCAGCCTCTTATCCACCTGTTCCCCCAGTTAATCCACAGTGAGCCCCTCCAGAACATCTCTGCCCAGGCTGCTCTCTGAGAACCCTTTGGGTGGCTGCCTTCCTTCTCCTCTTTGAACAGCACCAGTTCAGCAAAGATTTGTCACCCAGCTATGACCACAGCAATCTCTCCTGCTCTCAAAGGCTAGGGTAAATCACACTCCAAACATACTGAGCTACTGCAAAGAGACAGGGTATCTGCTGTTGGCCCTCAGGGAGTTCCTGGCTGCTGGGACCCCATTAGCTTCGATGTGTAGTCTCTGGAGGAGGCTACAGGGAACATGGGAGCAGTTTAAAAAAAAGTGCCATGTGTGCTGCCCCTTTGTTAGTCCCTTTCTGCAATGTCACTGACAAGCTCTGCATGACACAGGGGCATTAATTTTTCATGCTGCCCTGCTGCAGCACACAGATTTGTTTGGAATGATGATAAATGAAATGCAAATTGCAAACGTGGCTGGAAGCTCAGTGCTGAGGAGCTGAGGCTGCAGGTCACATCATGTTCCTGCCTCATCCTCCTGTCCCTGTGACACCTTCAACCACTGCTTTATATCTGCTCTATGGCTCCATGAAGCAAAAGGTGACCGTTGAGGAGAGGGAATATTGTATTCTTGGCTGGTAGCCAGCAAGTTGATTAAGAAAAATTCACTCCCTCAATATGGTTTCTCATCTCGTGTTTATCTTCATTTGAACCATCCTGGGTAGATGTGTTTTAATTGCAAGCCACTTCCATTCTTTTTCCGGAAGCAGGCAGGGCATAAATTATAAAATAAATAAATGATTAAGAAACATCTAATTATTGTTATTAGTTTCTTACTTGAAGGTACTTCCAAGCTGCTTCTTATTAAAGTCATTCATCAAGGAGCCATTGTGCCCTTTCCAGAGGCATTGCTCCCAGGATCCATTGTGAGATGCACTGTCTCACACGACATGCGGCACTTAATAAACACGGACGATATTGATGGTTGCGAATTCCTCCCTCAGCTTAAACTCAGGCGTGATGGATTGATGTTTCCCAAACATTGTGAACATTCCTTCAGCCATTCATCAGCCCGACTACAAACACAGGTGCCAACCAGAGCAGACGTCAGACTCAAGCCTCCTCCTGCAGAGAGGAGAAAAAGCCACGCTCCCCACACAGGGGCTTTATAAATTTTTCATGTGCTGCAGTCCCTTGACTTATTAAATATTTATAACAATGTCATTATTTGCCAAACAAGCCACCAGGCTGTGTCTGAGGCCCCCAGAGCGACTCGTGAGTGCAAAGCAGGGACCTCCCTTCGGCTCCCCTCTTCCTCTCAAGAACCTTTTTAATAGAGGCAGTGGGGCCTAGCAGACAGGTGTCTCTGACTTCCTTAAGAAATGCCCCTGTAAGGTTTCTCCAGCCTTTGGTGCAGCACCCTGGTGGAGAGAAACCAAAGCCAAGGGTATTGATGAGTGATTGTCCCCTAATCTACTGCCCAACTCACTTTCTCTCTGGCATTCCACAGTCAAGGGTTGTGATGCTTCCAAGTAATGCAGATCATGTCTCAGGCAAGAGACAAAGAAACTCATTTGCTCAATGAAGATTCACTGAGCACCTGCCAGTGCAGGGTGCTGCCTTAGGAGCTGGGACTGATATACCCAATTGTCATCCTCCCAAGTTTTGTCTGTGCCAGAGCCCACTGCATCCCCCAACACTGGTAAAAAGGCCACGCCCACCCCCTGCAGTTAGGTCATAGGCAAGTGATCCAACCCTGGCTAATGGGAGCTGAGGGAAGGTTTTCAGAGAGCAGAGGTGGCTCTGAGAAATAGCTTCCTCTCTGGTCAAGAGAGATCTTTTGAGGAAGGTCCTGCCTTTGTCAGCTGGATTTTGATATGTTGGAAGAACAGTGGCCCCCACTGAAGGACCAATCCAAGGATGAAGGCTACCATGCTGAGAATGGCAGAGCCAAAGAGTAAGCTACTGACAACACTGTGGAGACACTAAGCTAATCCCTGCAAAAGAAAGTGAGCTTTCTTTCACCATTAAAATACCACAGTAATACAATTGCTGTACACAGGATCTACTGATGGATGCTAAAATTAGTGGGCCAAAGTCTGAAAAGAAACAGGATATTTGCATAGTCTATAAGCATCTCCCCAAGATATTTATGAATTGCCAAAGGAAAAATAGGAACTCTACAGTGGAGAAACTCAGCTAGCACCACTTTAAACATGGAATCAAGGTTAACATCACCAGTAAAAAGACATCAATGCCATGAACCCTCTGACAGCATTCACTGAGAAGGGTGCATCACTTTCGTGGTGTTCTTGCCAGAAATGCATGATCATGAGAAAACATCAGATGAACCCAAATTGATGGAAATTCCCTAAAATAACTGTGGAGTGCTCTTCAAACATGTCAAGGTCATGAAAGACAAGGAAAGACTGAGGAAATGTCAGTTTGGAAGATCTAAGGAGATACGACAACTAGATGCAACATGCGATCCTGGAACACAAAAAAGACAATAGTGCAAAAACTGGTGAAACCCAAATGAAGTCTGTAGTTTAGTTAATAGTATTCTTAGCAATGTTAAGTTCTGATTTTGATAACTATACTATGGTTTTGCAAGATGCCAGCATTGGGGGAAGATGGGTGAAGGGTATGTGGGGATCTCTGAACTATTTTTGCAACTTTTCTGTAAATACAACATTTAAAAAAAAGTTTTTAGACAATCTACCCAAGAAAGTGCACCCAAATTCTGTTATCAAAAGTAGGGATTTCTTCATTTCCTGGATTTGCTACAGTAAAAATTACTAGGGATTACAAAGAGGATTTTGTACAATCCAGAAGGACTCTTCTTACTAAGTGTAGTTGTATATGTTGATTACTAAATCACTCTGTTTAATATAGTGTAGAGCATCAGGGTAATAATGTGAAAAAAAAAACCCCACAAGCTTTCAAATCAAATAGGCAAGGTTCAAGTGCATATTTTTAAGTAAGCTATTTATTCTCACTGAGCTTCAGTTTGGATAAGTGTAAAATTGAAATAAATAAGGTCTACTTTGGTTGGACATTGTTAGTTACAGCTGAAAGCACAGAAATGACACAAGTAGAGAGCAAGATAGACAAAGGACCTGGCTCTCATGGTAACTACATTCTGGTGGGAAAGATATCTGAAACTGGTGAACAAATAAATAAGAATTTCAGAGACTGAAAAGTGCTATGAAAATAAAATAGGGTAATAGGATAAAGACTGAAAGAGTGGGAGGACAACATATGATATAGTTATCCAAGGAGGACCTTCTGAGGCCTTTGAGACAAGATCTGTACGATGAGAAAGGATTTGCTGCATGAACTTGGAGAAGACCATTCCCAGGAGAGGAAACAACAAATGCCAATGTCCCATGTTCGAGAAACTAAAAGGTGGCTCATATGCCTGAAGTGAGAAAAGAGTCATATAAGATAGGGTTGGATGAGACTCAGAATTAGAGTTCTGCAGCTCTGTAAGTCAGCATTACTCCATACAGCAACTGATAAAGAAGCTGAAGAAGAGATCAGACTACATTTAGAAGTATGAATGAAATGGACTTGGCTAGGACTGTGGTACATTAGGATACAGGGTAAAGGATGATATTGACCCTGTATGTGACCAAAGGAAAAGATTTATTTGATACAAAATTTATATTTTCTGTAGAACAATATCTAATTTAACCTGTCTCGTCAGTTTATTTAAACAACATAATTACATGGAACCTAGAATAGAAAATGAGTTCTTGTTGTTCTTTACAGGCTAATGTAATACCCCAATACATCCCAGAATACTTTGGGCAGAAAATTAAAAAGTATTTGCAAAGTCCCCTTGAGAGACTAGTAAAAATGTGGAGCTATTAATCTTCCCCACTTGGGGAATTCCTGCTATTCTCTTAAGGAATAGGGGCTCCCAATTTAATAATCCAAGCCCTTGATCTAGAGGCTTGCCCTTATAAAACTTCTCTCTGCAATGGTGAAGGTAAGCCTACTATAACCATGCCGAAGAGTCATCCCCAGAGAACCTCTTTTGTTGCTCAGATGTGGCCTGTCACTACCCTCCCCACTACTCCCGGGGGTGTAAATCTCCCTGGCAATGTGGGACATAGCTCCCAGGGATGAGCTTGGCTCTGACATTGTGGGATTGAGAATGCCTTCTTGACCAAAAGGCAGAAAAGAGATGTAACAAAATAAAGTTTCAGTGGTTAAGAGATTTCAAATAGACTTGAGAGGTCATTCTGGAGGTTATTCTTCTGCATTATATAGATACTTTTTAGTTTCTAGTGTATTAGAATAGTTAGAAGGAAATACCTGAAACTGTTGAATTGTAATACAGTAGCCTTGATTCTCGATGATGATTGTATAACCGTATAGCTTTTATCATGTGACCATGTGAATGTGAAAACCTTATGACTGATACTCCCTGGATACAGTGTACAGGCAGATGAATAATAAAATAAAGACAAAAAATATATATAAATAATAGGGGTAAGGGATGTTTTAGTTGTTCTCTTTAAATTTTTTATTATTCTTATTACTTTGGGGTTCAGGTTCGCTAATGCTGCTGTCATGCGAAACACCAGAAATGGATTGGCTTTTAAAAAGTGGGTTTATTTGGTGACAAAGTTACAGTCTTAAGGCCATAAGGTATCCAAGGTAAGGCATCAACAATAGGTATCTTCCCTGGAGACAAGCCATTGGCATCTGGAAAACCTCTGTTAGCTGGGAAGGCATGTGGCTGGTGTCTGCTTGCTCCCAGGTTGCATTTCAAAATGGTGTTCTCCAAAATGTTAGTGTCAGCTTTCAACGGCTGTCTTCAAAATGTCTCTCTAAGCTGCAGCTGCACTGAGCTTGTGTCTGAGCTTTTATAGGGCTCTGGTAAACTAATCAAGCCCCACACTGAATGGGCAGGGCCATACCTCTATGGAAATAATCTAATCAAAGGTATTACCCACAGTTG
>PVKY010008296.1:0-14179 GCA_004027775.1 Bradypus variegatus
TGAGGACTTGGTGAAGGAGAAGCTTCCCATCGTTAGTCATGCCATGCTGGTGGGAGACAAGGCAAAATTTCTGAGCACCCTGCTGACATTGAAGGTATTAGGGTTTGCAGGGAGGGTGTGCCCATGAGCTCGAGACTCCTTCCTTGGTCTTTAGAGCCTGGAGGGCAGGATGGGGAGTGTGCCTTGGCATCGGGTGATGGAAGATCTCCTTGGGCAGTGCCTGACGGACCTGACAAGTGGGGAGCCGCTGGACAAACTGACCTTGAAGGCTGCCACCTTCTGCCAGAAACTGGGCAGCCAGGCAGCCACCGTGAGTGACATTGTGGGGCCGCAGGACCCCTTGGTGTTTGCAGCCATTCAGAGAGGCATTGATGCTGTGAACCGGGAAGCCACATCCAACGCCCAGAAGATTCAGAAGTGGGCCATTTTGGAGAAGGACTTCTCCATCGCGGGCGGAGAGCTCGGTGAGTGCCCTGGGGGGGCTGGTGGCCTTGGCATTTGACCCACCCCCTCTCTAGCATCGTGCCCTGCTCTGTGGGTCAGAGGGTCGGTGAGGCCAGCCAGAGAGGACCCCAAATTCCTCACAGTGGCTCTGACTCCTCTCTCTTCTCCTGATTTCTCCTTTCACCCACTCTGTCCCCTCCACACTGGGCAAGTTGAGGTTCCTCCAACACTTCAGACCTGGAACAGCCACAGGGACTTTGCATATGCTGTTCCCTCCACCTGGAACACCCTTCCCTCTAGTTGGCTCATGAACCTAGTGTCCAGGTCTCACCCTAAAAGCCAGCCCCTCAGAGCAGCCTTCCCTGACCATCCCGGCTAACATAGGTCACCACCACCCTTATTATATCATCCTGTCTTCTTTCCTCCTTCACCCAATATAATCTGAAGTCATTCTACATATTAGTTTATCTTTGTCTGTCTCCCCCAAGAGGGTCAGCCTCACTCTTAAAGTCCCCCACCCACCTCGGATTCTATTGCTGTCCCTTTGCCACTTGCTCTTGGTGCTCAGCTCTTACTTGCCAGCGTGGATTTAAAGGGATTTGGAGTGAGGGAAGCCTGCCGCTTTGAGCATCCTGGGTTCAAATCCTGCCCCTTCCATTTGAGAAGTGACTGGTCTCTCCGAGCCTCAGCTGTTCATCGATACATTGAAAACCCAGCCCTTGTGGGTTGTTGAGGACACTTGCTGAGTGATCCCAGAGAAACTGGTCATCTTGGAGCCCCGTTTCCTTGCCTGTAAAATAGGAGGTGGGGGATGTGCTGAAGTCCTGCTTCTGTTGGGGCATGGTCCATATCAGGAAAGAGACCGTGGTGCTCTGGTTGCCAGCTCACGCTGGAGGTTCAACTATTTCAGACACTGGGGGTGAAAGTGGTGGTGTCCCTGGGCCAGCCCAACCCCAAGCCCTGGACCCTGTCGCCTGCAATGCACAGAGAGTGTGGGGTTTTATCTCATCTCCACAACTGAACAGGGTTCTCCTTTCTTGTTAGGTCCAACATCAAAACTTAAGAGATATTTCGTAACCCAAAAATACAGGGCAGAAATTGACAACTTCTACAACTGACTTCTTCATCAGAGCTGCTTTCGGCTGCCCTGACAGTGAGATTCAGCTACTGAACACTGCTGGGCTGTGTAGGGAAGGAGCTCGGCAGAGGCTCCTCCATGGGGCAGGCAGGTCTCTGACGGGGACTTTGGAGACCACACACATATGCACGGACTCACACACATGCACATATTTGCATACACATAAATGCACACGGGTACACACATACATACATGCTGTCTCATACACACGCACATACACACACACACAGGCATATGTGCATATGACCATGGATGTGCATATACACGTCTGCACATATAGGCATGCACACTGCACACATATGCACCCACACATGTAATAGACACAAGTGCACATGTACACATGAATGCACACATACATGCACACATGCAGCCATATGCAGACACATGGACACATGCATACAGTGCATACCCACACATAGACACATATGCACATGTATAAGTGTACTCACTGATAAACACACACATGCATACATACATATATGCATATGTGTGCGCACACACATTCATGCACAGGCACACATGCACACATACACGTGCATGTGTGTACACATGTATGCGCACATGTGCATATACATGCATTGAAGACACATGCATACATGCTGTACACATATGCACACGTGCACACACACATAGAGAATAGACAAATGCACACATACATGTACACCCAATGAATGTGTGTGCATACATAGGCATACACATACATGCACGTGTGTGCATATACCTGTGCACGCACATACATATGCACACATGTACACAAATGCACACATATACATATGCATGCACATGTGAATGCACACTCACTCATATATCCGTACATGCCCCCCCACACTCATGTACATCCACATTCACCTGCAGTGGGTTCTGGGTAGCATTGCTTCCGGCATGTTCTCTCTACCAGGGTCCCCCTGGGCCACGTGGACTCCTTTGCAATTGCTCGATGTTGTTAGCTGCTCTTCCTGCTTTTCCAGCTGGCCTCAAAGCAGCAGGGATGCAAACTTCCCATTCAGGACCAGAGTTTTTCGTTGAACACCCAAATGCTTCTTTGTGGCTTGTTTAGAGAAGGCCTTTTGTTGTGTGTGTGTGTTGGGGGGTGGGATTCTACTTGCCAGGAGCCAAGGGGAATGAGAAGGGTTTGGCTGGACCCTTGAACTCTCCCCATCCACCCTCTCTCCTCTTCCCCCAGGCCATGTCCACAGGGATTTGCAAGATCCATGAGGTGCCGATAGGTATTTTAGGAATCCAGTTAGATGCATGGTGCAGGCAGAGTGGAACACAGCTTCCATTGTCCCAAGCTACTGCGTGATCCTTCTCTTCTGATGCCACAGCCAGTCCCTCCTGTCCTGTTTCTCTCCCTCACTGTCAACTGGTTTAACTCCTGCACACCTCCATTTGTCGATGGCTAGTGCATGAGCCCAGCAGCTCAGCATATCCCCTCCATCAACCACAAGAAACTCCACATCTTTTGCACAATTTCTGCTTTCTCTCTGCAGCTGAGTGGGAGACCATTTGACATTGATGTGGGGGGTAGGGATGTGGGGGTGCAGGTGGACCCCCTCCCACCCCTGCATTGTCCAATATAGCAGCCGCTGCCCACTGTGGCTGCTGGGCCCTCGACATGAGGCTGTTCTGAGTCGAGATGTGTGTGAGTGAAAAACACACGCTTATGCATGAGAAAGAGCAATAAAACATCTCATTCATATTTATCACCTGGATGACATGTTGAAATGACCATTTTCAGACATAATGAGTTAAATAAAATATATTGTTAAAATTAATTTCAATGAATCCTTTTCACTTTTTTTTTTTAATGTGGCTTCCAGAAAAATTTAAACTACCTGGATGGCGCAAATGCTATTTCTATGGGACATCACTACTCTAAAGCTCACTGTGGAGGGGTTCATTGGAATGAGGACCCATTTATGAATATAAATAATCAGGTCATTTTTAGTGAATATTTTCATCTTAGGGTGACTATGGGGTCTTGGAAAGTGAAGAAACATATTGGAAGTATTCCCCCATGACGACGTGTGTGTCTCGGCTCTCTCTGCAGCCTCAGACAGGGAGATCCCATATCGTGTGACATGACTGAAGCTTCGGGCCAGAGGTTCTTCTTCTGGTTTCTGAGAAGCCACGCTGCCTGTAGTCTGTCTCCTGATTATCCATCTGTCAAAAAAGTGTTGCTGGAAGTTTCTGCCCTGCTGTTCGAAAAGACAGGCTCATTGTAGATCTTTGAGTTCACATAAACCAACAAGCTGTTGATCCCATGGAAGCTTATTGGGAAGTCTGTGATGGACTCACAGTTTTAGAAGCAACATCTGACGTTTGTGGTTCCGATTGGAATTTCTTTCTTCTCCCCAGAAAGGTGAATGAGATAGAAAGAAAAGCCTTCACAAGTTTGAAGAAGTGGGCCCCCCAAACCCACTCGCCTGCCTGGAAGCAACTTGGAGGCCCTTCCAATAAATTCTGATAATAAAGAACTCCAGTACCCCATGTCCCGATTTTTGGCCAGGAGAGAGCGCTTTGTCCTTTGTTGGGTGTAGTGGTGAGAGGCTCAGACTTGGAAAGCAGTTCTGGGTCCAAATTCTGACTTTCTGTGTGTGATTTCAGCTTTCTGAGGAGTAGCAGAGGTCTTTGGTCTGTATAAACAGAATTCATCTTACAGGGGAGCTTTAAGAGTCACTGAGATAACATATGGGGCACAGTGTCTGACCCCCGAAAGCCCTCAGTTCTATTGAAGCAGCCTAAGTTTGCCTGAGCTGCTATGATGAATACTGTACAATGAGTTGACTTCAATAATAAGCATTTGTTGGCTCACAGCTGGTGACTAGAAGAAGTTCAAAGTCATTGTCATACTTTCTTCCAGAGAATGTGGCTTTCTGGTGCTGACCTACCACAATCCTTGGGGATTCCCCAATATATAAATTACATATTTAAATTATAAAATTACTGTATTACTTTATGATATAAGATATTTTATACATCCAACTTTTCATTTTTCATTAAAATGTTTCCATTGAAATTTATTTTATGAATTTAAATTTCTCCAAAATTTACTTTACAATGATAAAAGTTTCCATCAAAATTTATTTTATAGATTTAAACTTTTCAATCAAAATTTATTTTATAAATTGAAACTTTTCAATTAAAATTTACTTATAAATTTAAACTTTTCCATCAAAATTTACCTTATAAATTTAAACTTTTTCTGTTGAAATGTGTTTATAATATAAAATTACTATATGTTATAATATAAAATCATAACAATATAAATTGTATATATTTGGATTATAAATTTATGAACTCATTCTTAAAATCAATGCAATGCAGATATAAGGCTGATGTCATTTTTGATGGCTGTCCACATCTATTTGGTGCTTTTTAAAAAATGAGTATATACATACATGTGTGTGTGTATATATGTGTTACCATAGAAAAAATAAATATGCATATGCATTAAGGAGGTGTTCTAGTTTGCTAATGCTGCCAGAATACAAAACACCAGAGATAGATTGGCTTTTATAAAAGGGGGATTTGGTCACACAGTTACAGTCTCAAGGCCATAAAGTGTCCAAGGTAATGCATCAGCAATCAGGTACATTCTCTGGAGGATGGCCAATGGCATCCAGAAAACCTCTGTTAGCTGGGAAGGCACGTGGCTGGCATCTGCTCCAAGTTCTGGTTTCAAAATGGCTTTCTCCCAGGATGTTCCTCTCTAGGCCACAGCTCCTCTTCAAAATGTCACTCTCAGTTGCTCTTGGGGCATTTGTCCTCTCTTAGCTTCTCTGGAGCAAGAATCTGCTTTCAACGGCAGTCTTCAGACTGTCTCTCATCTGCAGCTACTCTCTTAGCTTCCATGTGTTCTTCAAAGTGTCCCCCTTGGCTGTAGCAAGCTCGCTCCTTCTGTCTGAGCATATATAGTGCTCCAGTAAACTAACCAAGGCCCATGCTGAATGGGCAGGGCCACATCTCCATGGAAAATTATCCAGTCAGAGTTATCACCCACAGCTGGGTGGGGCGCATCTCCATGGAAACAACCTAATCCAAATGTTCCAACTTAATCCCCACTAATATGTCTGCCCCCACAATATTGCATCAAAGAACATGGCTTTTTCTAGGGGGGACACAATATATACAAACTGGTACAGGAGGGTAGAACTTAATTTTACATACAAAAATATTTAAAAGAGACCTCTTCTCTTCCAGGCATGGAGGAGCAGCCTGCACAGTGGTGGAGGATGTGGAGTGGGGCAGCTGCAGAGAGGAGTGGGTGGTAGCCCTGGAGACCAAGATCATGGAGCACTGGGGAACATCTGGAGCAGTCAGGCTTAGGAGGTGGTCAGTGTGGCTGAGAGATGGATTATCCTGAGCAAAGAAGTAAATATATTGAAGGAAGTGGAAGTCATGTTTCTGGCTGCCAGAGAAGAAATTTACAAACATAGAAAGGGGGAATTGGAAGCATTAGTACAAACCCATAGTTTTATAAAATATATACATATATATGCACACACACAGATATAGAGACGTATGCTACTTTTGTGTTTATGCATGTGCATGGACACACTTAAATTTTCTCACTCCATCTGCTGAGAGGGCCTGGAAGCAATGACAGTAACAGTGAGCACACCGAGGTCCCAGTTCTTGGTTCCTAAATTGTCTCCTCCACTAAAAGGAACCAAGGCTTTTTGGAGGAGCATCTGATTCCAGGACTGGGGTATGGAAAATATAAGATGATCCTGGAACATCTTGTACCAGGAAGTAAGGACGTGCTCAAAAAATTGGAAGGATCTGCCAAAAGGCCACAGGGACTAATCTGTAGGGGTTCCCACTGGCCAAATCTGGGGCAATGTGGGCATCAAAATAATGATATTCCTGGATGATAACCCATGGAATATAAGAGAAACATGAATCAAGGAGACATAAATAAATGGGGGGTGGGACTTCCTTACAGTAGAAAGCCAATGAATAATGTAAAGGGAATAAAGGAGCAGTTAGAAAATCACTATTTGGTAATCATTACAGAAGTGGTTGATTCAGATGTGAATCACTAAGCTGGAGGTTGGAGGTTTGATGAGAATCGTGTCTGTATAATCTCAGAAATCCTCCCCATAAAATTCTGATCAATTATAAGGGGGGTTGTGCAGGAAAGGTTAATTCATCAGGCTTTGATTGTCCACACCCCACACATTCCCCAAACAGGGCAGGTTCTAGACAGATTCCTGGGAGATGACCTCCAAACCCTTGGAATATGCTGCCTGATAAGAGTTCTTTGTTGACCTGGTTCATTGGCTACACCAGATGGTCTATGATAATGTGATTTATGGTGGGGGCTTGGACCACATGGTATTGGCTTGACCTCTGGAGGGGCTGGAAACTGAGTGACTCAGTCCAGCCATGCAGGTGTGCCACATCTACCTGACCAACACGCAGTAAAAAATCCTGTACCCCAAGGCTCAGGTGCACTTCTCTGGTTGGCAATAACCTATGTGTGTTTTCACGCATCATTGTTGGAAGAATTAAGCACTGTCCATACAATTCCATGGGGAAAAAGGCAGCTTGCACCTGCTGTCTCTTGGATTTTATTGCACAGACCTTTTCCCTTTGCTTATTTTAATCTGTACCCTTCCACTGTAATAAACCATAACCTCGGGTATAATAGCTTTTCTGGGTTCTTTGTGTCCTTCTAGTGAATTGTTGAACCTGATGGTAGACTTGGGAACCCCCAATTCAAGGGGAAAGGTGAATGTAAGGCAGGAAACCTGGCAGAAGCCAAAATGACCAGGCTATCAAGCTTAATATCCCTAAGGGTGGGATAGAACAACATCATGTACCCCCCATATGATGCAGTGAGAAGGACGCAGAATTTCTGGGGTGTTCGAGCCAAGAAAGCATGGCCTGAGGCCACTCATGAGGAAACACCAGATGGATCAAGAGGTTGAGGGTCGTCCTACAGAATATGAGACTTAGACTCTTAAGAGCATCCAGGACATGAAAAGGAAAGACAACCGTCCCAGATTGAAGGAGTATAAAGAAATATGACTATTGATGCAATGTGTGATCCTAGATTTGGTTCCTGATCCAGGACAAAACTGTATACGATAATAATAATACTGTATTTCGTGGGTCTTTAGTATATTGAGATGCAGCATACATGACAATAATAACGAAAGGGGGAGTGAATTAGAGTTATACTGGAACACAGTTACTAGAATAAAATCAGAATTAACTTGAAGCACCTTGTGACTAAGCCGGGTCCCTGGCGGTGTGAAGGCTGCGTGTCTCCACCGGCGGAGAGCGAGGCTCTGCTTTCAGCAGCTCCGGGCCTCTCCCCGGGGAGGTCACCTGCCACCACCGGAGGGGCCACTGACAAACGCCTACTTCATGGCGTCTAATCCATTCGCGGGAAACATTCCCCGAGGAAAGTTCCTCTACTCCGCGAAAGCCCTCAGGACACTTGGGCTTCGGACCCGAAGAAGAGACTCCAAGCCGCTCGCGGGGTGTGGGCGCTTCTCCTGCAGAGCCCTTTCGCCAGCGCGCGGGCAGCGCTTCCGCTCCGGCAGCGGCCGCAAAAGCTGCCTGCGCCTTTAAGGCAGGCCACGCCCCCGCCCGCGCTCCGCCTTCGGGGTCGCGGGCCGCGAGCGCGCGCTGCTCGGCACGGGGCGCAGGGAAGCGGGCTCCGGCGCCCCCGCCTCCACGATCCCCTCCCGCGAGCCAAGTCGGCGGGGTCGCGAGGGAGGGAGGCCGGGGTCACTTCCGGGTCAACTTGACCCTTTCTCCTTTCCGCGCAGCCGCTGCACGAGGAGCGCCAGGCCGGAGCGGAGTGCGGACTCGCGCGGCAAGGGAGCGCCGAGGTGAGTGGCCGCCGGTCGGGCGGCGCGGTTCCTGCGCTCCCCTTCCTCCCCGGGGCGGGGGATCCCGCGCCGCTTCCCTGCCGACGCGCGACAGGCTTGGGAAGATGGCCCCTTGTTGGGGGGCTGCGGCCCGCACCCCGCGGGGGGGCTCATCAGGCCCTTGGCTGGAGGCGGCGGCCGGGGACGAAGGGCACGGCCTCAGCGCGCCGCAGCCCGGAGCCTGGGCGCCGGGGAGGCCGCTGCGCGGAGGCGGCCGGGCGAGCAGCGGAAGGTGCCTGTGGCTTCTCCGGGGGCAGCTGCGGCGGCGGCGGCGTCGCGAGGCAGGTGACCGCTTCTCGCTCTCGCCGAGGGGCAGCCCTCAGGGCGCGTTGTCCTGCTTCACATGCGCTGTGGTTTCTGAACTTCAGGTCGCGAAATGGATTCGAGTGAACCGGAGACCCAGAAAACGGAAAAGGAGGGAGAGCGAAGAGGTGTTCGAAAAGGTAGGATCCTGAAAATTACCCCGGGAGGGAGGTGGTGACAGAGCTCTGTTGCCTCTGAGTGCTTGATCCCATTAGAGTAGCATCTTCCTATCAAGTTTTCGGGGAATTTTCCATTTTTCTTTTTTGTGTGTCCTCTATGATTTTTCTGCTATATTAAAATCAAGCTATGATCTTTCCTGCTTTTCTTCATTTCTCACAGGTGTTTATTTTAAATCTAGGTATTGCCTTTATTTGCCTGCTTTATTTTCTTTGTCCCCACCCGTTCCTCCTCCAGACACACTGCCCTTTCTCCAGACTCCTGTCCCCCCAATCTTTTTGACTCCATTTTCAGGCCTCTCTTAGGATTCAGCCGAGATGAGTTAGCTTGGTTAACTAGTCTATATTTAACTTGAGGACTGTAGCATTTTTTTTTCTGATAGGAGGATGCCATTTTTTTGTTTTTTTTTTTCCTATTGTGAGAAGATGCCATCTAGGACATTTTTTTTTAAATTTTTATTGGGATTGTTCAGATACCATACAATTATCCAAAGATTCAGAGTGTAAGCAGTTGCCCTTGGTACCCTCATACAGCTGTGCATCCCTCACCACACTTAGTTTTTGTTCAATTTTTAGAAACTTTTCATTACTCCATACAAGAAATAAAGTAAAAGATGGGGAAAAAAAAAAGAAAACTCGAATCCTCCCATGTCCCTACCCAATTCCCCCTCAATTGCTGACTCATAGTGTCGGTATAGTACATTTGTTACTGTTTATGAAAGAATATTGAAATACTACAAACTGTAGTATATAGTTTGCAATAGATATTTCTTCCTTATATGTCTGTCTATTATTAATTTCTAGTTGTATTATCATACATTTGTTTTGGTTCATGGAAGAGTTTTCTAATATTTGTGCAGTTAATCATGGGTATTGCTCACCATAGGATTCAGTTTTATACATTCCCATCTTTTGACCTCCAACTTTCCTTCTGGTAACATATATGACTCTTTGAGCTTCCCATTTCCACCTCATTCACATGCCATTTGGGACTGTTAGTTATCCTCACATCTTGCTACCGACACCTCTGTTTATTTCCAAACATTGAAGTTCATCCTAGTTGAACATTCTGCTCATACTAAGCAACCACTCCCCATTCTTAAGCCTCGTCCTATATCTTGGTACCTTATATTTCATGTCTATGAGTTTACATATTATAATTAGTTCTTATCAGTGAGACCCTGCAATATTTGTCCTTATGTGTCTGGCTTATTTCACTCAGTACATTGCCCTTGAGGTTTTGACATCAACCCACTTTTTTTTTTAGATGGTTTTGTTCACACCCCATTCATTCCATCGTAAGTAAACAATCAGTGGTTCTCTTTGTGGTCACATGTTTATGTATTCACCACCATCTGTATAAGGGCATCTACGTGTCTTCCACAAGGCAGGAGAGAGTCAAAGAAGGTAGAGAAGGAAGAAAGAGGAAAAAAATGACAGCTAGGAAGTAGCAAAAGGAAAAGTAACCTTAAATCAAAGTAGGGTAAAGAGTCATACAACACCACCAATGTCAAGTGTCTAACATGCCTCCCCTATCCTCCCTCTTAGCTGCACTTACCTTGGTATATCACCTTAGTTACATTAAAGGAAGCATGATACAATGATTCTGTTAGTTACAGTCTCTAGTTTACATTGATTGCATCCCTCCCCCAATGCCTCCCCATTTTTAACACCTTGCAAGGTTGACATTTGCTTTTTCTCCCTCATAAAAGAACATATTTGTATATTTTATCACAATTGTTGAACACTCTAGATTTCACCAAGTTACACAGTCCCATTCTTTATCTTTCCTCCTTCTGGTGTCTCACATGCTCCCAGCCTTCCTCTCTCAACCGTATACATAGTTATCTTTGTTCAATGTACTTACATTGCTGTGCTACCATCTCTCAAAATTGTGTTCTGAACCACACACTCCTGTCTTCTCCTATCACTCTGCAGTGCTCCCTTTGGTATTTCCTGTAGGGTGGGTGTCTTGTTCACAAAGTCCCTCATTGTCTATTTGCCAGAAAATATTTTGAGCTCTCCCTCATATTTGAAGGACAGCTTTGCTGGATATAGGATTCTTGGTTGGAGGTTTTTCTCTTTCAGTGTCTTAAATATATCACACCACTTCCTTCTTGCCTCCATGGTTTCTGCTGAGAGATCTGCACATAGTCTTATTAACCTTCCTTTGTATGTGATGGATTGGTTTTCTCTTGCTGCTTTCAGGATTCTCCTTTTGTCTTTGACATTTGATAGTCTGATTATTAAGTGTCTTGACATAGGCCTATTCAGATCTCTTCTGTTTGGAGTATGCTGCACTTCTTGGATCTGTAATTTTATGTCTTGCATAAGAGATGGGAAATTTTCATTGATATTTCCTCTGTTATTGCCTCTGGCCCTTTTACCTTCTCTACTCCTTCTGGGACACCAATGATACATAGATTCTTGTGCTTTGTTTCATCTTTTAAATTCCTGGAGATGTTGCTCATATTTTTTCATTCTTTTCTCCATCTGCTCCTTTGCGTGTAGGCTTTCAGGTGTTTTGTTCTCCAGTTCTTGAGTGTTTTCTTCTGCCTCCTGAGATCTGCTGTTGTATGTTTCCATTGTGTCTTTCACCTCTTGTGTTGTGCCTTTCATTTCCATAGATTCTACTAGTTGTTTTTTTGAACTTTCAATTTCTGCCTTATATATGCCCAGGGTTTTCTTTACAGCCTCTATCTCTTTTGTGAAATATTCTCTAAAATTTTTGAATTGATTTAGCATTAGTTGTTTAAATTCCTGTATCTCAGTTGAAGTGTATGTTTGTTCCTTTGACTGGTTCATAGCTTTGTTTTTCTTAGTGTAGGATGTAGTTTTCTGTCGTCTAGGCATCTGACTTCCTAGGCCACCCCAATCAGGTTTTCCCAGACGAGAACAGGTTGAGGTCACAGAAGGAGGAAATATTCAGTGTCTGGTTCCCCTGATGGTTTTTCTTAGAGGATTAATACATCTGTGCTTTTCTGTTTGACAGGTGCAGCCTGTCATTGCCTGTGTAAGGGGGTGTGGCCTGTGGCTCTCCTCCCCCAGGCTTTGGGGTCTGGTTCTGGAAAGCCAGGCAGTAGAGCTGGGCCCCTCCCTTTCCTCTTGGGAAGCTATGCCCCTCTAGAGAGGTCACTGCCTATCAGTAAGTTCTTTGTTTCTCTGACTCTGCTGGTCAAAATGTTTTGATTTGAAAATTGCTTGGGCTGTCTTGACTGCAAAGCGCTGTGGGCTGAAAGTAGCTGCAGTTTTCTCCACAGAGATAGGGACAGAAAAGTTTCATTTATCTCCTCTCTTATGTTTGTTATTTCCTTCCTCTGCTTGCTTTGGATTTAGTTTGGTCTTCTTTTTCTAGATCCTCCAGTTGCAAGTATGTAGAGCTATAAGTTTCTCTTTGCCGTAAGTTTTGTCATGCTGTTGTTGTTTTCATTTGCCTCAATATAATTCCCACTTTCCATTGTGATTTCTTCTTTGACCCATTGGTTGTTTAAGTGTGTGTTGTTTAATTTCCACATATTTGTGTTTTTCCAGTTCTTCCTGTTACTGGTTTCTAGCTTCATTCCATTGTGGTCGGAGAGAAACATATGATTTCGAAATTTTGGATTTAGTGAGACTTGTTTTGTGATCTAACATACGGTCTATCCTGAGGAGTGATCCAGGATATGCACTAGAGAAGAATGTGTATTCTGCTGCTGTTGGGTGAAGTGTTCCACAGATGTCTCTTAAGGCTAGTTGATTTATAGTATTGTTCAAGTCTTCTGTTTCCTTATTCATCTTCTGTTTAGATGTTCGGTCCTTTATTGAAGGTGTATTGAAATCTCCTATTATTAATAGAAAATTGACTGGTCTCCCTTCAATTTTGTCTATATTTGCTTCATATATTTTGGGGCTCTGCCATTAGGGGTATCTGTGTTTATAATTGTTATGTCATCTTCTTGAATCGACGCCTTTATCAGTATATAGTGACTTTCTTTGTCCCTTGTAACAGTTTTTGACTTGAAGTCTCTTTCATCTGATTAAGTTAGCTACCCCAGCCTTCTTTTGTTTCCTGTTTGCTTGGTATGGATTTTGCCATCCTTTCACTTTCAATCTACTTGTGTCTTTGTATTTAAAATGAGTTTTCTTATAAACAGCATATAGTTGGGTCGTGCTTTTTTAAATCCATTGTGCCATTCTCTGCATTTTGACTGGAGAGTTTAATCTGTTTACATTTATAGTAACCATTGAGAATACATCATAGAACTTTTCTTCTGCCATTTTGATATTCGGTTTTTATAAGTTTCACATTTTTTCCCCTCAATTCTCCCATTTTTTTTTATATTGTACCATGTTGATTCCCTTCTCATTTCTTTCTGTGTATATTTCTCATGTATTTTCTTTGTGGTACTATGGGGCTTAAATTTAATATCCTAAATGGATAACAAGCACATTTGATTTGATACCAACTTAACTTCTACAGTGTACACATATACTGTTCCTATAACCCTTCATCCTGCCACCTTATTGTTATACATGTTACAAATTATATCTTTATACATTGTATTTAAAAAAACATAGGAGAACCTATGATGGCAGCTAGGTGAGACAGAGCAAGGAGACACCTCCGTGAAAAACAATGAATAAAAACCAGAAAGTGACCCAGAACGTCACCTCCAAAGTAGCACCAGCCGGACAAGGTCTGCTAAAGCCACAGGGAACGTCCATTTGATGAAACCAGAAGTCTGCATTCTGAAACGAGTGAGTGAGTCTGATCAGTCCCTCAGCCACGCGGCGGTGCGGGGAAACAGGGACTTGGCGTCTGGAGACCGGGAGCGGCAGCAGATAAGACGGGAGTGGTGTGGACTAGTGCCTCGGTATCTGGCGTGGAGGGCTTCCCTTCTCATACCCACTCCAGATTGTCTCGGGTCCGGGGGAACGGAGGAGACCCAAAAGGGGCCCACTACTCGCAGCCGTCTCCCTGGCGGGCGGGGCTGCTCCTGCCCAGGGCCGAGCGCACGGCACGGGGCCGCACCAAGACACCCAGCCTGTCGGGGAGTTTGCCCTGCAGCGCCACTCGCACGCCACGTTGTCCGCCGTGGACAGTGGCTTTGAAAGCACCCACGGCTGACTATCCCGGACCTGGGAGAGCAGAGCTGTGCAGAAGGGGAGGTGCTGACGACTCCCACTCATCCATCTTTGAAACGGGCAGGGAGCGCCCCAGACCGGCGTCCCAGGGCTTCCCTGGAGAACGG
>PVKY010008297.1:0-14180 GCA_004027775.1 Bradypus variegatus
ATTTTGCTCTCTGAAAATACTATATAACACTGGAGTTTGGGCCACTTCCCTTATCTTTTCTCCATTCAATAATTTCCTCCTGGCTGCCACTCGAGTACTTGGTACCATCTGTAAAATGGGTAGAATATTTCCCTTTATTTAATCTCAACTTTTACATCATCGTTAATAGTAGATGTTTAGTCAGTGAAGTTGTATTTAATTACATTTTTACTGGCTGGTAAGAAAACTGTTCCAGATGGTGTACCAGTGCCTTTCTGACTGCCGTGCAGCAGAGTGAACTGGCAAGGTTCAAGCTAGGCAGAGCTGTCCCCCTCTAAAGCTGTGTCCCTTTCTTCCCAAAGGAATTTGATTTGGATGTGGTGGCTGTGGTCAACGACACGGTGGGCACCATGATGACCTGTGCTTATGAGGAGCCCACCTGTGAGGTTGGACTCATTGTCGGTGAGTATGCCAGGAGGTCTCCCCCCAAGGAAGGGAAGGCTGGAGTTTTCCTGCTTTGTGGAGCCTTGACACAGGAGTATATGGTGTCACTACTGTCCCCTCACTGCCTCTGTTCAGAGATCAGTCTTGGACCAAGACTGCAGGGCTCTCTTGGGGCCTTCCCTTCCCCAGCCCTCCCGTATACTTCACACTGACTGTGAGCTCAAGAACTTGAGCCCTTTCTAGGAACAAGGCCCCAAATGGCTCACACAGCTTGGGAGGGTGAGGTGGGGTTACCTGGAGCTGGTTTGGCCAACAGGGTGACAGTTTTGGGAGCTTTTAGTCTCTGAACAGATGTTACGGGTTGGGAGCCTGAAGCTGGAAAGGAAGCAGAGACAGTCTCCTTTCCTGGCAGTGGCCTGGAAAAGGCCAAAGACAGTGGTCTTGGTGCCATTTTGCTTTCAGCAGCCACTATTGGTGAGTGGTCTCAGCCACTGAAGTGAGTTGCAGGGGGATTATCTGTGGGCTCTGCAGGTTGTTCTGTTATATTCTAGACACATCAGGGGTCTCACCATGGAGCGTACATCATTCCTGCAGCATACTGATTTGGGCTGTGAGGAAAACATTCACCCATTTGGTCCTGCTCCTGATGACGGGGTGCACACCCTACCTGGATGGGGAGGGTGTCACTCCTGCTGGGCACACCTTTTGCTGCATGTCTTAGAGATTGGGGTGAGGCCCCATCAGGCTGCCCTCCTGATGCCAGGAAGACTTTCCATTTGTTAAACCATTCTTGATTTCTGTTGAAATTTGGAATGATTGGAGGGTAGATTCAGGTGAAGTGTTGTGTAAGGCTTGACTTTTGGGCTCATTTGTTTCCTCTTCTTTTGCAAAGCTCTCTTTCTCCACCCAGCCACTCCCTTTCTTCTGTGAATGGTTTTAAGTATGAAATGCAAAGCTAGAACAACACAGCACATTCTCCTCCTCCTTTCAAGGCCTCACCTTCCCGCCTGGGAGGTCAGGCCCACTCAGTTCAGCCTGATTAGATATTCCTGGCACCAGGTTGGAGCGGAGGTTCTCCACGGGTGGCAGCTACAAGTTTCCCTTCCTCCATCACTTAATCTCTTTGCTCGGAACTCCTATGGACAAGAAGTTTGGTTTTGGCTTTCTTTGCCCCCAATCCACTACCACCACTTCTGGGGCCCCTCTTCTTTCACTTTTATTCTCTTGAATGGAAAGGAACTGGGAGGGAGAGAAAAAAAATCCCCAGAAAAATCAAATTACTCTGCCAGAAGTATCTGTGAATTCTACTTGAGTTTTCTTTAAAGGAGATGAAAATGACTTAAAGAGCCCTTTTGCTCTGATGGGGTGGGGGTGGGGTAGGAGGGGTAGCAGTATTATTGTGTGCCCCTAATGATGTTAAAAAGATGACCTGTATCCCACCTAAGATGGGTTGATGGTGCTTTGGGGCCTTGCTACTGAATGTGTGGTCCATGAACCAATAGTATCAGGCATCATCTGGCATTTGTTAGAAATGCAGTCCCAGGCCTCCTGATTCAGGATCTGCATCTCAACAAGCTCCCCAGGGTGATTCGGGTGCACTTCGCTGTGCTCAGGAATCATTGGTTAGTTGTTTGGATGGCTTTTTATTTGCAGTCCTTTCAATGAGACAAGTCCAGTGATCACAAGCTTGGGTGTTATGGCAATTAAAACTGCTGTATAAGTTTCAGAACCTTACTCTTGATTTCTATATTTATCTTCTCGTGAACTGGGACAGCAAATAGTTCATGTTCTAGCCCCAGTACTTTGCGTGGCCTTGCCCTAGAGGGTCCGGGAATGGGAAGCAGAGGCTCCTGAAAGCCATAAACCATTTGCCTAATTGCATGTGTGCAGTGTGTGCATGAGCCCAAGAAATGTTCATTTTTCTCAGGAGAATCATCAGATTTTCAAAGAGGTCTGTGAGACCAAAAAGGTGAGGAACCATGGGCACAGGAGGACACACCTGAACTGCTCAGGATACTGTCTGTCCCTAAATTACTGTGGGATTCATTTTGAAACATGTGGAAGAGTTTATTGAACAGGCATAGTCCACAACTATCTTTAATAATAAAAGATAAACAGATATCTGTGGTGCAATAGTAGATAACCACAATATAATATATATATTATTCTAACCTGAATAATACTGCCTAAGCCTCCACCATTGAATATACATTTCTTTGTTGTAAAATCATCCCCTATTAAAATAAATAGAGCCTGGGATGGGTTAACACCCTAGGCTCTCAGCCACTGATGCCTTAGTATAAAATAAGTTCATCAGATGCTCTCTGGATGGTTTCATTCAGACATTCCTTTTTTTATTGGAGGTTCTCCTGAAAACATTGGAAAAAAGAAACTTACTTGGTTCATTTAAAAAACATACCCCCACATCTGTGGAATCACAGGTGCCAGGGCCCTGTTTGATACTCCCGAGCATGGAGGCGTGACACCCATTTCCCCTCCTTTGTGTGTTTCAGGAACGGGCAGCAATGCCTGCTACATGGAAGAAATGAAGAATGTCGAGGTGCTGGAGGGGAACGAGGGGCAAATGTGTATCAACATGGAGTGGGGCGCCTTTGGGGACAACGGGTGTCTGGATGATATCAGAACAAACTATGACGTACTGGTGGATGAATATTCTTTAAACTCTGGGAAACAAAGGTGATTCTGCCCAGGGGAGGGGACATGATGGGGCAGGGCAGTCAGGAGTGAGGGCATTTGGCTGCACCCTGCCTCTTGCAATGGAAGAAGGTTATAGTAGGAGGGGATCTGGACAGAGGCTGGAGACTGGCCCCCCGGGGCTCCTGCTTCATTCTTGCCCTTGGCTGGTTGGTCCAAGGATGGCAGGAAGCCAGTGAGGACAGGCCCCAGCATGGGACCAGACAGCCCAGTGACTGGTGAATGCCCAGACAACAGGGTGATGTTGGCTTCCCACTTCCCCCATTGACCTTTTCCATCCTAGAAGATTCTGGTATTCTCCTATTTTATGTATCTTCCCCATCAAAACAGTAGAAACAAGTTTGGCCAAAGATTTTTATTTTGTTTTGTTTTAGTGGAAGTAGAACACACGTGGCCAGCAGTTGTCAAAGGTCAGGGGGAAATTAGGGGTTTAGGGAGGAGCAGAGGCTCTTTCTCAGTTCATCCTTCCCCCAACAGACCCACCTCTACCACCAAATGCTATTTGGAGCTTTGCATCTCAGGGAACCTCTCTGAGATGGCAGTGTCCACTCTTCCCAGTGCACAAATGACCCTTGTCTCAAAGCTCCCAGGCTTCTTTGGTTCCTGGAATCCCACCAGCCCCTGCAGAGTCAGGACGCATGCCCCCAGGGGCAGATTGAAGGGCTGGGGTAGGGTATCCCGAACATAGGTCATTCTCCAGCCACCCTCAAGATTTTACCTTTTCCAAATAGCACCTATTTATCTTTTTCTTTAAATCAGCTTACATTCTTTACTTAAATTTACTGATGGAGGGAAAAAAAAAGGAAAACCAACATTACCATAGATAGATGGCAACCATAAAAATGAATGTAATGACAGTGTTATTAAATATATAGCTATAGTATTAGCTAGATACTATTGCCTACCAAAGGCTGTAAACTAAGACTGCCTATGTTAAAAAGGGAGATTAGTACATGTTAGAAAGAAGTTAAGGACAGATCAGCATCAAACTGAGACTGATTCCTCGATAGAATCAGAAGGACTGAATAGGAATTAACACACACCCTCTCTGTGATTCAGTACTATTTCATGTTTTTTCTCTTGACCACCTGAGATCTCCTGGAATATCACCAGAGGGATCTTTCCAGCTTAGGGACACTGAGATGAGGTGTGTCCATGGAAGCATTTGAATCCCTTGTCATTTCTAGAGATGCTTGAGGGCAGGAAATGAAAAAGCCCCAAGAACAGGTTGGCCTCAGGTGTGTTGTGGCTGCCAGGACCCTCCAGCCTGCGTGCCTTCTCCACTGCACTCTGTGCTTGACCTGGGTTTTTGCAAAACCTTCAAAAAATCCAGAAACTTCCCCCTCATGGTCATCTTGTCCCTTTAAGCCTCAGCCTGGAGACTTGCTTATTCTGCAGGTATTTTTTGCACTCATACTTAGAGCTGATTGCTGAGGCCCTGGAGATTCAAAGCTCAACAAGACATGCATTCCCAGTCCTCTCGGGACTTTGACTGCATTGGGAAAAGGAGGCAGAGAATCATGTGTTGGAATAAGGGGAGGGGTGGGGGCCTGGCAGCCGGGCCCTGGGAGGGGGCAAGTCTGAGTGCTGGAATGGTATTTAGCCAGGCAAAGAGCAGGGCATTAGGGGAGGGAGGAGGCCAGCAGGTAGTCAGGCATGAGCGCTGGGCTTGGTTTCGTTTCTTGTTTGGGATGGGTGGAGGATTGCCCAGTCCTTGTTCTCCTTCTGCTGTGCTTCTGCCGGGGAGCACAGGGCTGGGCACGTGGTCGCTGGCGATGCCCTTGAGGGGCAGTAAGAGTCCTGGTGCTCCTGTGAGACCGAGGGGCACAGTCCCGTTCCCCTCACTCAACATACCCCAACCCCGTCCTCCTCCCACAGGTATGAGAAGATGATCAGTGGAATGTACCTGGGTGAGATTGTCCGCAACATCTTGATCGACTTCACCAGGAAGGGCTTCCTCTTCCGAGGGCAGATCTCTGAGACCCTGAAGACCCGGGGCATCTTTGAGACCAAGTATCTCTCTCAGATCGAGAGGTGAGTGGGGCAGGCTTCCCCGCCGGCTAGGGGTTGGCCTGGCTGGTGGCTCTGTTGAGGTGATGGGGACCCTAGGTGATGTGTTGGCCATTAGTTGAGGGTGTTTTTGTCCTCTGGAATGGTTAGGCCCTGAGCTCTTGCATATTGAAATCACATAATTTTATTATAAATGACTTTCTTTTTATTTGTCCTTTATATAGGTACAGTATTGATTTATTTGAGATTATATATGGAAATATATTAAGTAGATTCTATTTTGGGATAGTAGAGGTGCATTGTAAAATACTTGTATTGAAGGAGCATTGACTCTAATAGAGCCAAAACCCACTAGTCCAGTGCCCCCCAGTTTCATCAGGAAAGGCAACCTGGGACAGCAGCTGAGCTTGGACACCCAGGCGCTGCCACCCACAGCAAGCTGCTTCTCTCTTCTTCCTCATGCTCTTTCCGTGTGGAGTGAAAGTTTTCATCCCTGCCTTTGCCACCTTCCAAGGGGAGCTGTGCGAGAGGGTGGAAAAGTGCTCTGAAAAAGCAAAACCAGCTGTGTATATGCACCTTACTTTTATAATGATCATAATGACAAAAAAATCAAAGCTGCTGGAGCCCATGCACTGCTTTTCCCCATGCCCGTATCTATAACCTGCGTGTAAAACCCACTGTGAAGGCGGTGAGCCATTACAGCAGACAGGCCCAGGAGCAGTGAGCCTGGAAGAACTGAGCACATTGAGTGGATGCCTCCAGAGCTGTGGGAAAGGGCGCTGCAGCTCACCAAATGATGCTGTGGGCTGCTTTGTGGTTAGGAAATAAGTTATCACCCTCTTTCTCATCATTCCAAATGGTTCAAAGAGCTAAATGTGAAAAATAGGACACTTTTAACTTTCAACTCAGGGTGGGGAAGGTCTGTTAAAGCACAATTGTAAAGAAAGCTTAAAAGGAGGAGGATTGTGGGAAGATGGAGTAGGAAGCTCCTGGAATCAGCCCCTCCACCAGCACAACTATTCTGAAACTTCAGAGTCCAATTGAATATTGTTCACCATCCAAGGAAGAGCAGGAGGAAAATTGTGGTAAATTATGGTAAATACCAGTTAATTGCTCCCTCCGCAGAGTGCTTACTGGTGCCCATGCCCTCCTCTTGTGGCAGGCAGCAGTGGGGTCTGGTCCCAGGTGTAGCCTGCTGGTGTCAGAAGGGGACATAAAAATCCACTTCCCTAAGAGCATGGTGGACTTGGGCTGATTGCTGATTTTGGCTTTTGATTAGCAACTTTGGATCGCTGGCGGCCCAGCTCTAAGGACGGCCTTTGTTCCAACCTGCCCCAGACAAAGGCAGAGAAAGAAACAGTCCACTTCCTCAGAGCTGCAGAGGACAGTTGAAGGACAGCATTGGCTGGGCAGGTCAAGAACGTGCAGCTTTGGGGAGCCATGGAAGAAGCTCCTGGCACCCTTCCTGGACCCTCCCTCATCTCTCATCCTCTCCAGGGCATTTTGGAGCTGGCCTGGGCTCCCCTTGTGGTTCCAGCTGGGAAAGACTGACTTGGGAACTTCCTTTCAGGTGTGCCCCGCCTCCCAGAATTTGCGCTCAGCAGCTTGAGACAATAAAAGCAGTGTAAGAAACAGTTGAGGCAGAGGGCCTGGGCAAAGGCTTACCTGCTTTAAAGCCAGCAGTGGAACAACTGGGAGATGGAAAAGGTCTGTCTCCTAGGGAGTAGAGGGGCTTCAAACCCCTGTAAACAGGGGACCTTCTAAGCAACTAGCAACACAAGCCCAGGACAAGACACAGATCCCGCAGTGACAGGGGGGACTCTGCGCTTTGCATTTCCCTTGGGACGACCTTCCTCCTAGGAGGCTGACACTCAAGAAAATCTGCCGTATCACCGGCAGGTTACACACTCAGCAAACAGACATCTCAGGGAATAAATCCCAGAGTTAACATTTTAAAATCTGAAAATATATAACATCCAAGAAAAGTTTACAAGACAAACAAGAAATGATGGTCCATCCAAAGACAGGAAAAACTTTCAGAAAACAAAGACAGACTGTGGACATCTTCAGGATGCTCAAGGAGATGAAGGAAAATACAAAGGACTAAAGGATATCAGGAAGCAACAAATGAACTATGAAAATCTCAATAAAGGGAAATTTTTAAAAGGAACCAAAAAGAAGGGGTTGAAGACCATAATGAAGGAAATGAAAAATCCCCAGGAAGGTTTCAACAGCAGATTGAAGCCAGCAGAAGAAAGAATCAGCCGTTTATGGGATATTATTCAGCCATAAAAAGGAGTGAAGTTCTGATACATTCAACAACATGGATGAACCTTGAAGACATAGGGTTGAGTGAAATAAGCCAGACACAAAAGGACAGATATTATATGATCTCACTGATATGAAATAATTAGAATAAGCAAACTCATAGAGTTAGAATCTAGAATATAGGTTACCAGGTGATGGGGTAGCAATAGGGAATGGGAGTTAAGGCTTCAGATGTTTCTATTTGTATTGATTTTAAAGTTTTAGTAATGGATGGTGATGATGGTAGCACAACATTGTGAATGTAATTAACAGCCCGGAAATAAATACCTAAATGTGGTTAAAAAGGGAAATGCCAGATTGTATATATAGTCCTAGAATAAAAAATTAAAAAAATACATGGAACCTCACAAGGCAAACAACAAACCACTATAATGAACAGTACAATTATTAAAATGTGCTTTCTTCAATTGTAACAAATGTACCACACCAATGCAGGATGCTAATAATAGGGTGGTATATGGGAATCCTGTATTTTATGCATGATTGTTTTGTAAGTCCAAAACTTCTCTAATTAAAAAAAAAAGAAATCATGAAGGAGAAACTGCCAGATTTAGTTACATATAATGTGTAGCTTCTGTATATTAAAAATTTTTTGGTAATCAAAATTAAAAGGTGAGGAGAACATTTGCGTTGTATCTGACAAGCTGCAGAGCATGACGTGGTGATTGAAGCTCAGGCAGATCAGTGCTTGGGATCCAGCTGTGCCCCGCTGGCCATGTGAGAGTTACTGTTTCTCCCAGCCTCGGTTTCCTCGTCGTTAAAATAGGAATAATCATATGTGCATTGGTCGGCTAAGAGGACATAAGACACCTGTCACATAGTAAGTCTTCAGAAAAGGCTGCCATCATCATCATCATCATCATCATCTCTTTAACTTTAATAAGGAAAAGATTAGTACCTCAAGAGGAAAAGAGGCTTTGGACATAATAGGTTTCCAATATTGCAAATAAACAAATGAAAAACATGGTCATCTTCACTTATAGGGAGGAATCCAGCACAGTGTGATGCCTCTTTTCAAATTGTCAAAAGTTTAAAAAAGTGATCATTTCTCTGGTGGGGGAGAGGGAAGGCATGGTTTGGCAAATGTACATGGGGACAAGTACAGCCGGTTGCTCTGTTAGAGAGAGTAAATTGATAGAACTTTTCTGAAAGGCATTTGGCTGTATGCATCAAAAGCCCTTTGACCCAGAAATGTGTCAAATGTAAAAATCAATGGGACACAAAGATATGTAAACAAGAAATGTCATCAAAATGTTATAATAGCAGAAAATGGCAAACAACTTAAATGTCCCCAAATTGGCTAAATAAATTATGGTGACCCCCTAGAATGGAATACTGTGGTAGCTGTTTTCAATCCTATTCCCAGATAATATTTAAGGATGTGGGAAATTGGTAAGATGTATTAAGTAGGAAAAAGCAAGAGAGAAAACCATATAAAGGATGATCCCATTTTGCAAATCATGATAATGTAACATTGTTTAACGGCACACAGGAAAAATAGATCGGAAGGAAATAGATTAAAATGTTAATAGCGTTTTCCTGGGTTTGTTAGGATTGTGGATAGTTTTCATTTTCTAAGTTGCATTTTTGTACATTTGCCAAATTTTCTGCAATTTCACCTATAAGGCTTTTGTGGTCATTAAAAAAAAATAGTTATTTTGAGGGAAAAAACTCATGACCCTCCTCATGGGTAAGAACAGGATTTGGGTCCATTCCTTCGGCATTGACTCCCAAGCTGCTCTCGGGGGCCCTGCTTCACCCGGCCCCCTGCCTTTTGTCCACCACAGTGACCGGTTGGCACTGCTCCAGGTCCGGGCCATCCTCCAGCAGCTGGGGCTGAACAGCACGTGTGACGACAGTATCCTCGTCAAGACTGTGTGTGGGGTCGTGTCCAGGAGGGCCGCGCAGCTGTGTGGCGCAGGCATGGCCGCCGTGGTGGATAAGATCCGCGAGAACAGAGGGCTCAGCCATCTGAACGTGACCGTGGGGGTAGATGGGACGCTCTACAAACTTCACCCGCAGTAAGTGGGGGCTTTGGGCTTGAACAGGCAGCACTTCCTGGCCTCTTGAGGTCCCTTTATGGTTATGGGGCATCAGATTGTGATTCCTGCCAGGGAAATTCCTCACCTGGCACAACCAACCAGGAGGCCATGCATTCAGGGACTGCACCTCACCTGCGCGAGGTACGATCGGCCTGAGAGTTAGCCTGGGATCCCTGGGAAGGCAGCTCAGACCAGTGGCCTGACATGACTCCCCTTCCCTGCTCCTCCTGTGTCCCTCTTAGGTCAAGCCAAGTCCAGGATGGGGTAGGGAGTGGGGAAGGAGGTAAAGGTGGTGTGGGCATCAGCCTGGCTAGCCACAGCCTGGCCAGAAGGCTGTTTGGTCAGTGGGAGAGGGAGTGGAGGAACGTGGGGAGGAGGGCCACTACCTTATTTCCCTGCCAGATCTACAGTTTGTCAAGAGACTTGGAAGGGCAGTGCCATTTTGGCTCTGGGCTTCATGGCAAGAGGGGTAGGGAGCGGCCTCCTTTTGGTTGCCAAGATCTCGTAGAGGCCAGTGGCTGGGAAATGCTGACACCCATGCCAGTGAAGGGCACAGGTCCCTTCCTATTTTTTCATTCATCACATGTTCTCAAGCTTGGCTCTCATGAGTTAAGAGTGACCATATAACTTATTCTCTGTCTGGGGAACTTTTGCAATGAAAAGGGTGCTACTAATTATTACTCTGACCACAGCAAACTGAGACCATCCCAGGCAAACCAGGCCATAATGTCACCCTATTTATAACTTATAAGCAACCTCTCCCAACTCAGCGTAGACACCACTTGCTTACCTGTGACCATGGCTTGAGATGAAGACATCCATCTCACTCCATCCCACCTGTCTCTCCACCTTACGAGCATCTTCAGCATCAACCGGGGCAGTGCATGGGGGAGGTTTTGAACTAAGCTGGGAAGCCAGACATTCTTGGACTTAATCCTGGCACCATGATTTAGAAGCTGTCCCCAAGTACTTAATCTCTGCAGAGTCTCAGCTGCCTCATCTCTAAGGTGGGATAAGAATAGCCACTGCGGGACTGGAGAGTATGTACATAAAAGTGTAGGGCACCCAGTAGGTGCTCAATAAATGGCAGCTGTATTACTCCTAAGGGCCCCATCACCTGAGCAGCCTCAGCCTGGCCTTGTCTTTCATCTTCCATTCAAAATGCAAGTGCATGGAGCTGCCTCTCATTTAGCAATTATCCTTCACTGGGGGGCTCCCTCTTGTGGCTCCCGCTGTTGGGTGCTGGGCTGTTGCTGGTGGTGGGGTGGGGGTCTCAGAGCAACTGGGGCTGGGTATGGATTATGTTCATTCATATGTAGCCTCCTGAACTGGCCCATTGCTTGACCAGTTTGGGCCAGCCTCGGTGGTCTGTGCCCAGGCCCTAGCATCTGTCTTGGTTTTTAGGCCCCCTGTAGCCCCAAGCTCTGAAGACAGGTGTATCTGAGTGGGTTATTCATGCCCTACCCCTTATCAGCTACAATGAGTAGCTTGTTTGGGGTTTATCAGCTGTGCTTCCCTGCTCAAAATTGTGATAATATGGTTAACTGTCCACTTCCCTCTCAACCATTTCCAATAAGCTACAGCAGCTTGTAAAAGGCCCCACACATCTTGCTTGCCCTCTTTGTTGTTTGTTTGTTGAGTGTTTAGCGTGTTCAAGTGGGGCCCACATCTCTCCCCATCCATCTCTGTTTTTTCCCTTTTTTAGCTTCTCCAGAATTATGTACCAAACCGTGAAGGAGCTGGCACCAAATTGTAACGTGTCATTCCTGCTGTCAGAAGATGGCAGTGGCAAAGGGGCTGCCCTCATCACAGCTGTAGGTGTGCGGCTCCGAGAGGAAACGGCTCCAAGCAGCTAAAAGCCCAGGAACCCCAGCCTGCTGCCCTTCCAGCACTTCTCTCTTTAAGCGGTGACCCCTAGACCTCCCAGGAGCCATGCTGGGAAACGCCAGCACCGGAGCCTGCCAGCGCCGCAGCGGGGAGGAAAACACGACAACTAATGGCTTATAAAGTAGGGTACAAAATAGAGTGTGTGCTGTCGATAATCTCTCTCACCTGGATCCCTCCTCACCTGCCCTGCCACTCTGCATGATTTGATTTCAACCTGGTCGTCTGTTCCCCACGTGTGAAGTTTAGTGATGTCCATTTCTAATTTATGCACTCATCCAATGAAGCTATTTATTGGCTCAAGATGAAAAGTCACTTCAACTGACAGGCCTTATGGCCTCTGAAGCCTGTCCGTGGGGATGCATCCCCCGTGTGAAATGTGTTATCTCCAGCAGACACTGCCGGAACTCCCCTTCCAGGGGTGCGGCCCGAAGGGCGTGTGTGGACGTAGCATTAGCTGCTTCCTCGCGTCCCAGCACCCACTGCTGCCTGGTGTCCCAAGGCTCCTGTTGGGATGTGTCAATGCCACTAAATTGTGTATCCGTGGAACCAGTCATAAGCACATTGTGATAGTTTTGCATCCTGTTTGTCTTGTTAGGGGAAGTGGGCAGTCCTGTGGGAAAGTGTCTTGTCTCCATTTGGGTAAAACGAACCAACCAACCAACAATGCCATCACTGGAATTTCCCGTTGCTTTTGTGAGCCATGTTGTATGACCTAGTAAACTTTGTACCAATCCAAAACCTGAGTGATGCTTAATGGCTGGGGAGAGGGAAGGAAATCTTGGGATGAGGTGAAAACCAAACCCTGGGGATTTTTGTGGCCTTCTGGGTGGGGGAGAAAGTTTCAAATGAAGATTGTGTCCTTCAGACCCCATTAGTCCAGCACGACGACTTCTACAACCTCCCTGGAATATGTCACAGAAGTAGCCTCTCCCCTTGTCTTCTAGCACCTGCCTGCCAGTTCTCTACTCTAGTTCTCTACCAGAGGGTCTTACCCATCCCATGGAAAGGCTCCTGAAGCCCCCACCCCAGCCCCTTTAGGAGGGTAGAGGAATGCAAGGCCTCAAACAAATGCAACCGTGTCTTTTCTTTACATATCCTCCTCACTTGCAGTTGGAGCAAAGAAAAAACCTTGGCTTCCGGGGGCTATTTGGATTTAATAGAGTCCTCTGCTTGCCGTCCCCAAACAGATCCTGCCCTTTTATCACCCTCTCTGCTGACTCCAGAGCAATGGATTAAATAGTACCCCGTGCCCTAACACATAGGACATTTTGAAGCAGTCCAGGGTAGCAGGATTTGCTGCATTCCTTCTCTCCCTGATCTTAAACAAATCCCTCCCATAGGAAATTCGTTCTTTGCTGGCCCCTTTGCCTCTGCCCCCACCACCACCTATCTCAGTAGATTGCTGTTCCCGTGCATGTGGCTGCCCTTTTGGGTTCTCCCCTCAGCCCACTGGTGGATCCCCAGCAGTCCGCATTCTGGTGCCATGTGCATCTCCCAAGCTGTGGCTTCAGCTCTAAGTGGCTTCCTCCAGGACAACTGCAGACTGTGCTCACTCGGTTTGGTGAGATCGGAATCTTTTTATTTGGGGCACCGATGGTGCCAGTGTCTATGGCTAGGTGATCTTTGTGGAGAACACAGTTAACATTAAACTTCTTGATGTGCATTTACAGTGTCAAGTGCTTCTTCTGCAGGGGCCGTGGGGCGTGAAGGACGAGTGTGCAAGCAGGGACAGGGGCCACCCTTGGGGTGACTGGGCCAGGCTGGGAGCTTCTGGGAGTGGAGACGGTTGGGGTTCTCTGCCTGCCACCTTCCCACTGCAGGAGTGAGGGTGGGTGCTGTTGCTGACATGCAGAAGGCTTTTGTGTAAAATGGCTGGCATAGTAGAAATCAAAATCATAGCCACTGTTAACTGAGCGCCTAATCTGTGTCTGGCCTGCTAGTTTATGAGCATTGCCTAGATGGATCCTCACAACATCCTGTGAGGTCGTTTTGCCAATGGGCAGAAGAAGAGGCTAAGAGTCAGAGTGATTTGCCTAAGACAACCTAGCTTGGATTCAAGTCCAGTTCCTTCTGATTCCTAACCTCTGTCTACACTGGGCTGTATCTGAGTTCTTGAGTGCTGAGGCTGAGAAGCCCTGGGTTAACTCACAGCCGATGGACTTTGCAAAACAAGAAGCTTCCTCCCTTGTGTCTTTTTCCTGATAATTAACCAGTATCGGTGTTGCATGCTGCCCACAGATATGTTTTGTTTGGCTTATCTAAAGTTACAGAAGCTTGAGCCAAATTTAACAAGTCTGAAGGCCTCCTAAATTTGGATTTCCAGACTCTGTTGAAAGATTAGAAGACCTGGCAGTGGGCTCCCATTACCACGTGGTAACATTTGTCCAGAGCTGAACTGCCCTTTGGATGCCTATCTATCCCAGTTTGCCACAGTCCCCACCATTCCTTGTTACCCCAATACTGAGGTTGGGAGTCAGTTACCTTTTTTTTTTTTTACAATTTTATTGAGATATAATCACATAACATACAGTCATTCCAAGCATACAATCAGTTGTTCACTGTATTGTCATAGAGTTGATCACAATCCATCTTTGAACATTTTCATTACTCCAAAAATAAAATAAAAATTAAAATAGAAAAGAACATTCAAAATATCCCATTCCCTTCCTCCCCCCATTGTATATTTACGTTTTGTTTTGTTTTGTTTTTTAAATAAAAGAAAAAAATTTTCATTAGTGAATAATTCAAGTGACATAATTTTACCATTACAATCAG
>PVKY010008298.1:0-14179 GCA_004027775.1 Bradypus variegatus
CAAAAAAAATGAACATGTTTCAGAGTGATAAATGATTTTTCAAAAAGCTAGTAACTGAAATGGCTTAGAAATCTTCATATTACAAATGTGCAAACAAAATATAATGCAGTTTATTTCTGCATAATTTTGAGGGGAAAAAAAAGAGCTAGCTATACTCTAAATCAGTATTCCTCAAAAGACATTTCCTCAGAATCCTTTTCAGACAGAGATGATCCAGACTAAGATATTCCATTTGCTAAAAAACTGATGTCAATAGAATGTTTTCAGTTTTCAGTGTTTTTTTGCCCACACATTTTTCTTAAGACTTTGGTGCCTACTATCACTTTTGTTCTGTCCTAGCAGAGTATGAAATGAATGAATACATGGCAAATACACATTAATGGAGAAACTAGAGAAAAAGCAATCTTATTCAGCTTAATAACTTTGTGTTTTCACAGTTCTGTACACCAAAGGATATGTAAACAAGATCTGCTACTTCAGAAGAACTTAAGTTTTAATTTTGAGCTTCAAAGGGATCTATTAAAATATATTTCCTGGTAGGAATTGAGGATGCCTGAAGTATTCACATGCTAAACAAGTTTAAAAACCTCTAAAATACGACAGCTGCTTAAAAACAATTCTTACCAATACATCATTCACTGATGATAATTTTAATATAGAATTCTTTGGGTTATTTTTTTTATGATAAAGAAAGGTGTTTAATTCAAAAAAGTTCTATTGAGCATGCATTAAAGTATCACCACCCCAGCTGCATTAACATCAATCAACTCAGCCAGGCACAACCACATTATTAATGATTTAGAAGAATAGACATTACACCACTGGACTGATCCATGCTTGCAGGCTTAAGTGTCTCCTGCTTTAAAAATATCTTGGGTTATTTTTTAAGTTAACTTTTTAATGGAAATATAGCATACTTGCAAAATAGAACATAAATATTATAAGTCTGATGTGCATAATCAGCAACCAGATCAAGAAATAGAACATTACAGCCCCCCTCTCCCAGGCCCCTTTCAGTAATTATCCCTCCCCTAGAGATTTATCTTTATATTAGCAGGGAAGCCCCAAAGGTAACAAGTCTAAATCCCAAGTAATGGATCTTAATTAATGGAATTTAGGGTACTATAATGGGCAGATCTTGGGGTAGGAGAATCTTCTAGTGCTCATCAAATCATGACTGCCAATAAGAAAAGCTGGCCATGCTTCACAATGACAACATTTATGGTAAACTTACTTCATGCCAGGCACCATGCTTAACACTTTGTATTTAATTCTCTTAACAATTTTATGAAAAGAAATAAAATCAATTTCTCTATTTCTTAAATATAATACAAATGATTATAACAATTCACTCAAGGTATTCTTTATAATATACTTTATTATTTTTTATTCATGCTGCTTTAATTCAAATCCAAATATATGCAATAGACATCTCTTAAAATCTCCATGTGTATTCCTAAATTTTAAGAAACAAATATAAAAATAACATAAGCAATATGAAAAACATAAAAGTTTTGACTTACAATTTATCTCTAGGTAGCAAATCTGGGAACCAAAGGATGAAGATTAGACTGAAAACAAACTGAGGAGTTTATTAGTAGTAGTAAGGTAAGTAAGCAAGATGATAAATTTGGTTTTAAAGATAATTAAGATGTTACATTTTAGATGCCTGAGAGAGGGTTTGGGTTTAGAGAAGTAAGTATTAATGTAAACAAATAAAAATACAGTGATACTGCAGGAAAAAAAATCAGAACTGAGCCTTGAGTATTACAGAAGTAAAGAAAAAAGAAAGCAGAAGAGAAGCCAGAAAAATCCAAGAATGAAGATAGATACAAAACAAAACAACAATAACTATTATTTATGTGCTAACCAATTTATTTTTAAAAAATGTCAAATCACTTTCATTTCTAAGCCCCACAACAATCCTGTAAAGTAGTGAATATCCCCATTTTACAGATCAGGAAAGTGAGGGTGAAAGAAGTAGTTTGCCCAAGATCATATAATTAATATTTACTAAAGTTAGAATAAGGATCCACAAAACCCAGCAAGAAGAAAAAGATGAGAGGTGACCAAGATATATCAACATCAGTGGGAGAGAGGAAAACTTTGGTTTGAGAAGCAAATAGCATTTGTGACCCAAATGCTAAAGTCATTTTACAAGGATGTATGCAGTAGAAATGAAGTAATTACCACTTAAAAAAATCTTTGGATATAAATAAATAATAAAAATGCCCTAAATGGGTGCCCACAATAACTAATTGTTGGTCTCAAAAAGTCCTCAACTTTCTATTTTTAACCATACTTTAGGGTTTCTGCTCATCAATGTAAGTATTCCTCTAAATATTCCTCAATCTTCATCACTCATATCTGGTCACTAAATCTTTCAAAATATCTTTCAGAACTATCTCTTTCCATTCTCACAAGGACAGACTAGTTTCCAATGGACTAAAGGCTAAACTATTTAAGTACTTCCACCCTGAACTTCTGCCTTTCTGTGTGCTTTTGCTCTTTTAGAATTTAAGTCCTATTTCAAAGCCCTTCCTCCTTGAAGCCATCTCGGTGTGCAGCCCCTTCCACATCCTTCAAAATCCCAATTTCTTCTCCACTGCTGTGGATATGACCTATTGGATTGTAATTTTTTTAAAACACAGTGCCTCATACTTTCCTCCAGAAAATTCCTCCAGAACCTAGCACAATGCCTTTTCTATAACAGGTACAGAAGAAATTTTTATAGTTGACTGTGGTTCATATTGTTCCCCCTGCTGTGAACGACCTTTCAAACTTATTTTAAGTATACAGAGATGCTAAATTATGTGTGAAACCCTTGTTTTCTAATTGTTTCCTGTCAATCTAGATTCATTTCAACTCAATTCCTTTAGGGCAGATATTGTCATATTCCTCTTGTACTTTTCACTAGTACACTTATATTTTCACAGAGGGCACCCATTACTTACTATTTGACCATAAAGAATTCTCCGTAAGTATGTAAAACATTAGATATGCTATCCTAGAGTAAAACCCTGGCCCTCTAGCCCCCAATAGTTTTCTGACAACGGGAGCTGGGATTGCCATTTAACTACAGCTTACATTGTATGATGCTTTAGAACAGAGGCCAGCCAGGTAGCTGAAGGGACTGCAGTAGACTAGTGAGAATCATAATGGCCTAGAGAATGAATATGCCCCACCTCAGGGGCACAACCACAACTCAGCTCCAATCAACTGATGCCATGAGAAAATATGGGCTCAGTGTTGCCAAATTATCTTCTGATTTTTAAACAGAAGCTGGAAATCCAGACAAAAGCTCCTGATTTTTAAATATTTGCAACTCATTCAAGTTAACACAACAACAATTATGCAGGCCAAACAAAGCATCTCTGAAAGCAAAATCAGCCTATAGGCTGGTTAATCTATACCTCTGCTTTAGTGTTCACAAAGTTTGTTTGTTTGTTTGTTTGTTTACAATATATTATCACTTTTGATCTCCACAATTACTCTTTGAGTTGAATACGCTTGCCACATTTTACCAAGACGGAACACCTCTAAAGCAATGAAGCCACTAAATGATTAAGCCAGGAACTTAAACCACATTACACTCACTCATTATATATGTAGCCTCTGCCTTGTATCTATGGTTGTTAACTTTTGTGTTGAGTTTTAAGAGATGGGGGTTAATCGTAAGTTCCTGTGAGATGCTGATGAACATTATAGACCAGTTATAGAAACTATTCACAGAAAAATACACATATGAACATACTTATCAAATACTGCATAATTTCAAGAGGTTCATAGGCCCTGAAGCCTATCAATAGATGCCTGTAATATATGAGGCTAATTTCAAGAGATGGGAATGTACTCAAAACATTTGTGGCTTTACTTAAGTGTAAGAATTTATAATCAGTAAGTGTATCAAAACTATTCTGAACATACTTAACATTTCTAATTATTCTACAGTTAGGATTAATAAATTCCACTTTTATTACTTGTTTTATTAAATAGCATTGTCTTTGATTTGCCTTCAAATACTTTTTTTAAAAAAAGTTTAAAAATTTCGAGTAACAAGGAGTTAAGATAGTTCTAGAATTATAGTAATTGTTGGACAATCTCATTTTCATGCTTTCTATGTTTCCAATGTCAACTGTGTCCTCTTCTAAGCTGCTATGATTCCAGGCTAAATACTCACTTTTTTCAGTTCTCCTTGGTTTGGAAACCCCACCACCAATTTTGCCATTTATTGATCCTCTCTGGATTTCCTCCATCTATGTTATTTTCTTCAGTTTTAACAATATAATTATTTCTTATATTATATGAAAGGCAGAAAAACTTTTTTAAAATTTTGTATTAAATACTTTACCTGACAGTGTTTATTACTTTTCTATTTAGCTGCAGCATTACATAATGTCAATATTTTAATAAAATAATTCACAATTACTATTGTGAATTTATTTCCTGGGATTTGAACTAATCCCCAAATTCACACTCTGCAATATGCTACACTGCTCAAAGAACCTTAGCCTGTATATATAATTTTATCCTACTTTTCATTAGTGTATGTTTTGATATTTACCTACACCAAAGCGTTACCACTTTCTTGGAGGGGTCCACTTAAAGCCTCAGTCAATGTTCCTCTAGTCACTGCCCACCAGCCTACCACTTCTTGACAGAAAAAAAGTGGTGTCATTTACAAACTTAGAAATTTTACTGTTTATTCACTTATCTGGATATAAATTGCAAAACTAGTACTAGTCCAAGAAAGATAAAACAAAACAACAACCAAGAAAACTAGTACTAGCTCAAATCCATAATTGATTCCTACTGGACCTTGCAATTCAAAACTTCTGTCCAGTGAAGCATTAGTTATAAGCATTTAGGTTAGCATTGATTAAACGTCCTCTGCCCTTCCTACCACATGCCAGACTATCTATTTGACAGGTTTTATTTCCAAGTCTAATAAATGCTTTTTGAAAGTCTAAGTGAATTACATTCACTGGCATGCCTCATAAATAGAACTCTTCAAGAATAATGGTGACTACTATTTATTGTCTACCATGTGCCAAACTCTGTGCTAGGCTGTTGACACTACCTTATTTAATCCTCACAAAACCCCTGAAATGGGGTTATTATCACTACTATTTTACATGTAAGAAAATTGAGGCTAAGAGCTTAGAGAATATTCCCCAAATTACTTTACTTATACAGAGGCCAGGATTCACATTCAGGACTGTCAAAAACATCAGTGTATCAGACAGGCATAACTGCCTCTTTACATAAAAAAAAAAAGAATATTACTTCCTCCCAGATTACATTGGTTTAGGTGTTGGTAATAAATTAGGTCCACCTGTCCTGTATGAAAGTCAGCTCCCCTTTCTATAGTTCCCATCTCTCACTTTGTATCCTTATAAGTGGGGATCATATTGGAAATGAACCTGTTCTTAAGGATAATAACTGGATTAATTTAAGTAAAGATTTAAAAAAAATTCAGACCTCATTATACCTGCTTCAACAAGAAAAATAATAGGGCTGAAAACCTTTCTACTGGCTTCCACAGGACTGTTTTAAATATCTGGGTTTTTGTGATTAATATTGTTGTTTATTTTCTTATTGTAGCTGGATCATCAAGTATTCCACTGATTGTCTGACTCTGAAAGCAGAATTCCAGAATTCTTAGAACTTTTATAAATGAAAGACTTTGGAGCACCTGCAGGGTGCTTTATAAAGGCTATTTCTTATTAACATAATTTGGTGTTCATGTCCTTAAAAAGAGAATATATACCCAAGTTATATGAACATATATTATTGAGCAAATTCTTATACTCTTAAACCCTGTATTGTTAAAAATTAATATTATCAATGACAGCCTGAAATGTATGAAAGACTACTGCATACCTCAGAAGGAAGAGAAAAGGAGAGAGGAGATACCATTTGAGAGAAAGGCACGGAGAAACCAGATAAGAACCACATCATTCTTTTGAAAAATGGGTCTGAAAAGAGAGAAACTTCAGTATTAATGTGGCTAGCCTTGAACAAGAGTATGATAAGAATAAACAAGTGGCACTTTTGAGGATCTTCTGTTCACAAATGTCTCCCCCATTCATTCTACCAATTGGATGTTAATTTTGGTTAATAAAACCATTTTTATAAAATGTAAATATATCCTTGGAGGCTTAAATCTATTGGTTTTCAATAACTTGTGAGTTGCTATAATTAGATTGTCTACAACTTAAGTAAACTTTAGGAGAATGTGAGTTTTAATTTGATATTTTGATTGAAACCTGGAACACTTCAGAATAAACTGAAGAAGGGAAGAGGTGGTTAAAGGGACTGAAACAATACCTACTGTGCAATTTTGCCACAAAAAAATGAGAAGTTATGATTCAATGATCTCAGAGTTTCCTTCCAGCTCTAGAATTCTGAGGGGCAGTATGCAAAGAATCAATGTTTTACATACAAAATTATAATATGCTATATTTTCCTTCCCGGAATCATCAGCCAACTACTTAAGCAAAAGAGCTCCCTTTTCTGTCTCAATAACATAAAAGAGAACAATTTATTAAAACGAGTTCCAGAGCACATAGGAAAACCAAAGGATATAAATTATAGGGAGATAAATATCTTCCAAATAAAGCAATTAACACACCCTCCAATACTTTGATAGTCAATATTTAACTTATTGGATGAAATGGGTCCAGAAGAGACTCACATTCAGAGGAAACAGAATCTCTTACCAGGAACAAACTAAATAAGGACCTTCATCATCCAAAGGCCAGAAAAAGTGAGGAAAGGAGAGAATATTTATCCACCAGCCTCAAGGCAGGCCCTTCTTCTCCCTGAATAATCAGAAGTAGTTTGGCTGTTTGCTTCCTTCTTTTTGTCACATTATTTGCCTTTCTACCTCTACATCATCCACCTGTCAACGTCTGTCTCCTCCAACGGTCACTCCCGCAGTCCTTCTCCGCAAAGTCTCTGCTTCCTGTCTGTTGGTTTCACCTAAATTCTTCTGTGAAGGGTTTACCTCCGCTCGCTCCGGTTGCTTCCTCCGATCCCAAGAACGCCCGACAGGACAGCGGATAGCACTAGCCCCCACCCCCACCCCTACCCGCCCATTCTCCAGCAAAGTAAAGTGGTCTGGAGGACTGAACTCGGAAGGGGTTGCGCCTCTACACCCCTATCCCGGGAGGCTCCCCCATTTCCCCGGGGCCGTCCGCACTCACAGCGCACAGTGTGGAAGGCGCAGCGCGGTCGCTTCTTGAAACTCTCGCCCAACTTGAGAACCCGCTCACGACTGCCAATGTGCAAGGGTCCCATCGCTCCATACATCATTATCCTCCAGCCCCGACTTTGCCCCTGCCACCCGCGTTCACCACCTCCTGCCACTCAACCTGAAGTACAGGTAGTTGCAGCCGCCGGCGCCGCCCCTACAGACTCAGCTCAGCGCCAGACGCGCATCACCCCAAAGGGCACCTCTCGCATACTGATTGGCTGTCTGGCGAAGGACGCCCGCCCCTTGCTGGGGGGCATGCTGGTCCCGCCTTCTGGCCCCTTCCCGCGTAGTCACGCGCGCCGCTTGGGTAAGGCCGCGCCGCAGAGTCGCGTAGCGGGAGCAGGTACTTTTGGTGGAGGAACACAAAGCCAGGCTGAGGTAACGGCACTAAGGTGGCAGCTGGGTAAGGAGAAGGCCCCGGGGACCAAAAGGCCCTGGCGCCTGGGCCTAGTGACCCGGCATGTCGGAGCTCTTCAGGGAGAATCGGCCTGTTCTCGTCCTTTCTGCTTAATGCTGAAAGGGCCTTTAGCGGAGATGTGGTATGGAAACTGAGGCCTGGGAGGGACGGTGTCTGAACAGAAGGCCCGGTAGCGCCAAAGCCCTGGAACCCGGAGTAAAGGAGCCCGCAGATCCAGAGTCTCGGTACCTGAACCTGAGTAAAAGGGGCGCCGCTGCCTCGGCTATCGTTTCCAGACCTTTATGCTCCAGAGGAAGTACCTGGGGGTGTTGGGACTGGGAGAAGGACTGTGGAGGGACGGGAAAAAGGATTCAGAGTTCGTAACTGCAGATGTTTAGGATCAGTTGCAACTAGATCGCATTGGGTTGCTTTCTTTTATTATTTCCATCACAGTGATCGACGGAGGCAGTAGCGGCACGGCCAGGGAGACGTGATTCCTTAAGGATCAAGGCCGAGGCTGGAGCTGGTGCTCTGGCAACAGGGTAATGGCATCAATAAATGATAAATAATTTGTCCTCGTGTTGTTTTTTTCTGTTAGAGTTTATGAATTTCATATTAACAATGGAAGGAGTACTGCTTTGGGGTCGAATTGTATTAGACAGGCATTTAAGCTTTACAAATGCTTGCTCTAATGGTGGTGGTTCATTTTAAGTATGCAAATCAACATAACTCTCTTACCTAACTCTACCATAGCCAAATTGGTCAACGTTTTGTTCTAGGTGGGTAGGTGAATGTGTCTCCATCAAGCCATCTTGTCTTAATTCTGCTCTTTTAAGGTTACTAAAACTGTTTCATATAGAGGATAAGAGATTAAAAGGTAATGGAGGCAGAATCTGGGTTTAAACTCCAGCTTCATACTTAACGGTATAACTTTGTGCAAACTAAATTCTCCAAGGTTAAGGCTTCTCATTGTTAAAATTGGGTAAAAAAAATCGTACCTATCAGAGTTGTTGAGAGGATTACATGAGTTAATTCATGAAAGCATTTAGAACAAAGCATGTACATAATAAGAGCTCTCCAAATGGTTGTTATTAAGGCCCAGCTTTAGTCATGCAACATTTTAGGACCATTCTTAGTGGCTTCCTTCTCTTCTAAATCTTGAGTTATTCTAGGAGGTAGGAATGGTTATTTTGTTTACTTTGCAGATAAGAAAAGTAGTTCAGAGAAGCCCAGTTCTCTGATTATATGGTCTGTATTCTTGTCCGTGCCATCATTTTATTTTATGCATTTATGTGTCTGTCTATCAATCATCTATCTATCTATAGTTTTTCTTTCCCAACTAGACTGTGAGCAGGAAGTCTATACTATATTAAATCTTGTGAACCTTGCATCTAACGTAGCATCCTATACACAAATGTTTGGTGATGATGATAATGTTTCAGTGATGTTTTATTTTGTAAGCCAAGAGGGCAAGACTGTGTTTGAAGCCTGTTTTATTTCAAAACAGCTTCCAGTCAGAAATCGGAGGTTTCTAAATTTTAACAGGGAAAAAAGCAGAGGGTCAAGAAATTGAATCTTGGGATTCCTAAGGTCTGGGGCAGTATACATTCTTTCAACATATGTTTATTAACTACCTTCTACATGTGTGGCACTACACTGGGGATGTGGCAGTAAACCAGAGAGAGATAGGAAAGCAGCTACAAGGGGTGGTTTGGGTTTTGCCCTCTAGAAGTTTACATTATTGTGTGAATTTGCTAACCCAGTAATAAATAGATTAATTGAACTGAAAAGAATCCAAAAATATACCCAAGTTTATGTACGGAGATTTAGCATACGACAAAAGTGACATTTCAGATTGCTTCTGTTATGTTTATTCTTGGCTAATTATTACCTCAGGAATTTATGACAGATAATGTGCATTTGTTCTTTATCCACCAATCTGTAATGTCACCTAACTTAAAACTTTAGATTGCCTATCTCACATCATTTAAAAAAATACCTTATATGTGTTATGAAGATAAAAGTAAAAGGAAACCATAAAAACACTAGAAAAAAATTTAGGAAAATATTTTTTATTCCTTGGGAGAGGGAAGAACTTTCTAAGAATGACAAAAAGGCAGGAACCATAGAGGAAAGACTTATATTTGACTACATAAAAATTTTTAAACTTATGTTAAAGACACCATAATCAAACTTTAAAAGCAGACGAGAGCAGAATGAAACAAAATAAAGTTTCAGTGGCTGAGAGATTCCAAATGGAGTCAAAGGGTCACTTTGGTGGGCATTCTTACACACTATATAGATAACCTTTTTTAGGTGTTAATGCATTGGAATAGCAAGAAGTAAATACCTGAAACTATCAAACTGCAACCTAGTAGCCTTGACTCAAGTAAATACCTGAAACTATCAAACTGCAACCTAGTAGCCTTGACTCTTGACTCTTGAAGACGATTGTATAACAATGTAGCTTACAAGGGGTGACAGTGTGATTGTGAAAACCTTGTGGATCACACTCCCTTTACCTAGTGTATGGATAGATGAGTAGAAAATGGGGACAGGGACTAAATGAAGATTGGGGTGAGATGGGGGGATGATTTGGGGGTTCTTTTTTACTTTTTTTATTCTTATTTTTTATTTTATTTTTCTGGTGTAAAGAAATTGTTCAAAAATGGGTTGGGGTGATGAAAGCACAACTATGTGATGGTACTGTGAACAGTTGATTGTATACCATGGATGATTGTATATGTGAATATATCTCAATAAAACTGAATTTTAAAAAAAAGCAAAAAAAAAGACAAGGAGAAAATGTTTACAGGCAATATAAAAGATAAAGGGTTCATACTGATACATGAAAATCTACAAAAGAATAAGACAAACCAATAGAAAAATTATCAAGGAGTATGAATAGAAAATATGTAAAAGAAAATGTGGCTAGTGAACATGAAAATGTGCCTAACCTCCCTAATAATGAAAGAAATATGAATTAAAACAAATGATAGAATTTTTCATCTTGCGTATTGGCAGAAATATAAAAAAAAGTAACATGTATTAGTGAAGGTATAGGAAAATGAACACCCTCATACATTGTTGATGGGAACATATAAATTGGAACAACCATTTGGAGAAAAATTTGGCATATCAAAATATAAAATATATGCACTCTGTGATCTAGCCATCCAACTACAAGGAATTCATCCTGCAAACAATAATAGCATGAGGGCATAAGGACACATACATTGGTATGCACTGTAATAGCATACAACCTGAATGACCACAGTACAGAGGATGTTAAATAGGTTTTGATATTCTTAAAAAGGAGGCATTTTTAAGAAAATGCAGCGATTGGAAAGAATGAGATAACTCTGTATGCACTCAAGTTATGTGTCTGCTATGTGCTGGTAATTGAGCTACTTTTTCTTTAAAATATTTTAAGCAAGTTTTTGTTTTGAGATTCATATTTTACCTAATAGGGTTGTATTCTGGATTCCTGAGTTATCAAACTCTTCAATTTAAAGGGTTGACTGTGATGCTTGTTATCAAGAATAGTAGCTACAAAGTGAGTTAGAAGTAGGTCTTTTGGAGATATGTTTTGGGTTTTTTAATTTTACATGGGAATGAATATAATGTAGTCATAAAACCACAGACTTGGAGGTGAATTGAGTACTAACTCCACCACATCTTGGCGGAACCATAACAAGTTTCTTCATTTTTCTTATCCTGTAAAATAGAGCTGATAATAGGTTCTACCTCATAGTCCTGTTTTGAGAGTTAAAGAATATAAAAGCACTTAGCACAGTGTTTTAGCCCATAGTAAACAATATGTGTCAGCTTTTATTAATTATAGGTAAAGGTTATACTTTTTATTAAATGACAATATCTTTGAACTTTAACATACCTTGAATTAAAACTTTTTCTGTAGAAAATTTTATATATAAAAAGTTTTAGTAAGAAATTAAATTGGAATGTGGATTGACAAAATAATTTTAGAAGAATTTATTTTTATTCACTATGCTATTTATAAACAAGCTATCACTATGTTATAATTTCTTAGCATTTCTGAGCCTTGGTGTGTTAAGAGTCCCCAAGATCATCCTAGGTTTTGTGATTTGCTAGGAGGATTTAGCATATAGTTGTATTCATGGCTATAATTTATTATAGCAAAAAGACACAAAACAAAATCAGCAAAGGGAAAATGTGCATGGGGTGAAGTCCAGAGGAAACCAGGTCCAGGAGTCCTCTCCCAGTGGTGTCACATGGGACATGCTTCATTCTTCCAGAAATGAGTTGTGAGAACACATGTGAAGTGTTCTCTATCAGGAAAGTTCACTAAAGACTCAGTGCCCAGGGTTTTTTATTAGGAACTGGTCACAAAGACAACCTCTGCCTAATACCAGAATTCCAGACCCCCCAGAAGGAAAGCAGATATTCAACATAAACCACATGGTTTGTACAAACAATTTAGGCACAATGAGCCACTCTTATCAAGGAATGGTGTTAACCATACTGAAATCCAAGTTTCCAGATGCCAGTCAACGGCCAACCTTGTGAGCAGAACTTTAAAAAGATTGCAGTCTCAGTCTTGTTATGTTAACTTTTTCTGCACTCTTAGTTTCTCTTCCATGATAAAAGGAAATTAATTCCTCTCCAAGGATTGTGCAGATTAGAGAGTGAATGTGAAGCACCTAGCACAGTTCCTGACTCTTAGTGGGTGCTAAATAAATAATACCTATTATAGATGTTACATTTGGAATATAGGAGCGTCAATCTCTTCAAGAGGTACACTAGTTAGAAAAACTAGATTTCCTATAAGGAAGAAATGAAAGAAATCTACCTTTCACTTCTCAAACAAGGCAAATAAAGCTAAATTTTCATATGTTGCAACTGTATTGCAGACATTATTTAGAAAGTGAATATTTTGGGGCTGTTTGACCTTTATTGTCTTATTCTGTAAAAGTAGGTGATAACCAGAAATGAAGCCAACTGGTACAGACCCAAGGATATTATCTCTAGCTGCTGAAGTTGCAAAAAGTCCTGAGCAGAATGTTCCTGTTATACTGTTGAAGTTAAAAGGTAAGAAAGTCTGTTTATGATTGGCTACCACTGTTTAAGTAACAATTCCATTGTGGGTGCAATTTTAGTATTTGCTTCTAATTCATTCAGAGAAATCTGTAGCAATGATTTTTCTGTGTTAGTGTATTTGTAGTATTATTCAGTATGTAAAACTGCAAATTGTTCTTGTGTTTCTTGAGCAAAAAATAAGATTATCTTGTTTCCTTTTGCTATAGAAATATTAAACAACACACCCTTGGGAAGCTCAGAGTTAAAGAAAATCAAACAAGATATATATTGTTATGATCTCATTCAGTATTGCCTCTTGGTACTCAGTCAAGATTGTTCTCGAATCCAGGGTGGTTGGACTACAGTTTCCCAGCTTACACAGATATTAAGGTAAAATGAAGCAATGATCAGCTTGTTCTTGAGGAATGTAGTAGTAGATTCTGATTATCAGCATTTGCTTCCTTTTAATCCATCTGCTTAACAAGCATGGATAACCTCCTGTGATAGATTTTGGTTGTGCTTTTCCTCGTGGTGTTTATTACTATTCACAACTCTTTATTTGTGTGATTATTTGATTAACATCTGAAATTTCCCTCCATAAGTTGCATGAAGATGATGATCATGTCTTTTGCTCACCACTGAATCCCAAGTGCCTAATATACTATATATTGACTATATAATGAATATTTCAATGAATAAAGAAACAAAGGCACTGGCTCTACACTTGAGAAGCTTACACTAGGGATGGGATGATAGTATGTAAATGTGTGATACGAGAGAGTGAAATAGGTGCTAAAATGAAAGGCATAACAGATAAAAAACTTAGTAATTAAACTTTGTATTAATATAGCTATCTCAGCTGTATAACAAAATCCTGACAAGAAAATTTAGAAGCAGCACTGACTGCTCTAGTGCTATGCTAGAAATTATTAGAGATTGAAGTAGTTTTTTAAAAGGAGGCAATAGAATAAACCATATGTTCTCAGTGCCTAAGACACTTCCTGATTATAAATTAGATAACTGAGATTGTGCATTTACTAATCGAATCCTAGCTTTCTAAACCGCTTACTCTTAATCTGTTACTCAAGGAAGGCCAAATCCAAGATGTAAAGTTAGAAAGATGAATTAACAAATGTAGATAATATTCTTTTTTATACTTTAATTTTCAAGATTATTTGCTCAAGTTAATAAAGCCTTATTTTTATTTTTTGTCTTGATTATGAAAATATTGATAAAGCAAAGCTTTTTGGGGTAGCATCCAAGACTGAAGAAATTTCCTATGGTAATGCACAATTTTATTTATTAATATTCTCAATCAAAATAGATACTCTTTAAATAATTAACTTTACAAACCAAAGTGCAAAGAGAAAAGAGAAGTTGATATGTATGAGCAATTGCCTGTTAACTTTAGGAACTGATGTGCAAAATAAAACTTGATACATGTGAGTATTAGTCAGTTAGGTTTT
>PVKY010008299.1:0-14179 GCA_004027775.1 Bradypus variegatus
TAAAATTTTCAATGCGTTGTAAGTTTATGTTTAAAGCCACCCAACAGTGAGTTCCACAAAGCAAAAAACTTTTTTTTTTAAGTTAAATTGTTGTTCTTAATTTTCCTTGGGTATAAATCTATATTTGTCACATATATAATTTGGTTATTTAATGTATGCTTGTTTTTTAAGCTTCTACTTCTCCTGTTTCAAAGCTGAGTATTAACTGAAATTCCATGTCTTTTTGCTTCCAGTCTCTAGTGGCCAGTGAAGCAGTTTATGCTATTGAGAATATTCACAGAAATATCAAGTATACACATGGCAGTGGCTCAGAAACTTTATGTAAGTATTGCTTCTTACAGTCTTGGAAAACTGTAAGAACTAAAGGAAGCTCTGTGTGGATTTGATTCTTCTAAATTATATCTTTTTGACAGGATCACAAGTAAAAGGACTGGATTATAAAAATTAGAAACAGAAGCATAACAGCTATGACTGTGCTGAACACAGATATATCAGAAGTAAATACACTAAAATGAAGCCAAAATGATATTTAAGAAATTATGCTTAGCACAATAGAGTAGAGATTCACACTAGTTGAATGAAGCAGAAAAGGTCATAAGGGTCAAAAGAATGTGTAAGATGCCCAGGGCCACCATGTAAGCTTGTGCAGGTTGTACACTAGACAAATCTAGGGGGCACCATTTAGATACTTTTCAATGAGTATGGTTCTTAAGATGCTTAATTGAATGTCTCTTGTGTGTATCACACTGTCTTGAGCTAGGAATGTGGCAAACTCAACAAATATTTTTAATTAATTTCTGCTGGAATGTGTTTATTGAAGAACTACTGTGTACCCACAGTGGGATGACAGGCAAAGATTCTGCCCTTTTGAAGCTGGAGGGGGAGATGGTAGAAGAGGAAATGAAAATAAACAAGGTGTCAGCAAACTTTAGCCCACAGGCCAAATCTGGCCCCCTGCCTATTTTTGCATTCCTGAGAGCTAAGAATGGTTTTTGCATTTCTTAAATGGTTAAAATAAATAAATAAAAAAATAAATAAACCAGAAGAATAATCTTTGGTGATGTGTGAAAATTATATGAAGCTTAACTTTCAGTGTCCATAAGTAAAGTTTTCTTGGAACACAGCCATGCTTATTCATTAGTGTATTGTCTGTGGCGGCTTTGTGCTTTGAGAGCAGAGCTTAGTGGTTGAGACAGAAACTATGTGGCCCACAGAGTCTCAGATATTTACTACCTGCTACTTTCCCCAGGTATGAACAACTAAGGTGTAAACTATAGTGTAATTCTATTGGTGACTGCTTTGAAGAAACTGAATTAGGCTTATGGGTTTGAGAGTGACTGAAGGTGGTTGAGACTACGTTGTGAATGGGTTCTGGGAAGTTCTGTCTCTGTGGTTGACCTTTCTGGGAGATAATGTTGTCAGGGGCTGCCCAAAAAACTTGTGGGGAAAGAGCAGGCAGAGGGAGTGGCATGTGAAAAGGCCCTGAGACAGCAAAGGCCACGTCCCAGAGCTTCCTTTAACAGTTGTGACCTACATTAAAGCAGTCACATATGTATTATTTTCAATGAATGACTTGAACGCCATTCAATGAATGACCTGTTAGTAGGAAATCCAGAATCTCCCTCTTATGGCACCCCTTCCCTGCTCTCCAAACCACCCCAAGTTATCTTGGAACAAACTGGGGCCTGACTGGTCCACTCAGTGTCTGTCTGTCCCTTGGTGCTCCTTGTGGATGTTGGTCCACAGCTGTCTTTGTTGACCCAGGTCCTTGCCCTGTCACAGAGTAACCCACAACTTATCTTCAAAATTCAGAGCTTTCTTGGCCCCCATTCCGTTCTCTACTGGTGTTCCCCCAAAACATAACCACCGTTGCCTCGGAGCTGGAGGGGCTTACAGAAGCAAGCTCCTGCTAGGATGAAATCATTCCATCTCCACACACTCAGTCAGCATGAGTCTCTGTGTTGAAAAGCATAGAAGAATGCCTGGAAGAATATATGCCAAATACTTGATAATGGCTATCTGAAATATGCATTGAATGAATGAGTGAATACATGAATGAATAGCTTATCCGATCCATTGTTGGTGGATATTATTAAGTATTATAAACAAAGCTTCAGTAAACCCCCTTGTAATTAACAGAAAAAACATAATTGTCTACTTGGAAAACAGTGGAAAATAAACAAAATAATGAATAAAAATAATAGAGTTGCTATTTGGCTGATATGAATTAAATATACATGAATCAATAACTTCCTTCTATACCAGTAATAATCAGGTGGAAAATAAAATGGACAAACGATCCCACTTCCAACACACACATACACATATATATACAAATATACATGTAGACTCATATCCATTTATAAATTTGTTGTTAAATGTATATGTGTGTATGTTCATACACAAACACATGCATATACTAAATATGTAAGATCCATGTGAAAAACCTAGAAAATTTTACTGGGTAAAAATACACAAAAGAAGACAAATAAAAGGAGAAACCTACAATGTTTTTTAATAGGAAAGCAGTATAAAAAATGTCAATTCTTCCAAATTAATTTGCATATTTAATGCGACCCCAGTGAACACTTAAGTGATTTTGAACTTCATTTGAAAGAACAAATTTGATAGAAGAGCTTGTAAAATTCTGAAAAATAAGAGTAATAAGAGAAAATCTGCTCCAACCAGGTATTAAAGCATATTCTGAATCTATCATAATTAAGACAATGTGGCACTGAGCCTGGATTAAATAATAAAAAAGAATGATGGTACAGAAAGACACTTTAAAAAAAAAAGGATACCTAGTTAGATATAGAAGTCACTTCAAATGGTTAAGAATGTTAGATTTTTCAATTAATGGGATTTGAAAACCTGATAAATTAATTGGACAAAAAGTTTAATTGGATTACTAAGATGTCTTCCTTCAGAAAAAATTCCAGTTGGATCAAATATTTTTATATTCAAAACACTTCCATAAACTGAGTCAAAAGTTGAATAACCAAATGGGAAAAATAATTTCTCCACATAATACAGGGTTAATAACACTGATGTGGCTTTTCTAAACAATCTATAAAATGAACAACCAAGTAGAAAAATGAGTGAAGACAATTGACAGAAAACATAAAGATGGCCAATATATATATCAAATAAATTGTTCAAGTCACTGATACCAAAGAAATACAAATTAAGATAATTTGGTATTATTTTGCACCTATCGAGTTGCCAGAAGTACATAATTCCAGTGAATGGTTGTTCTACTTTGCTAATGCTGCCAGAATGCAAAACACCAGAGATGGATTGGCTTTTACAAAGGGGGTTTATTTGGTTACACAGTTACAGTCCTAAGGCCATAAAGTGTCCAAGGTAACACATCAGCAATCGGGTACCTTCACTGGAGGATGGCCAATGGTGTCCGGAAAAACCTCTGTTAGGTGGAAAGGCATGTGGCTGGCATCTGCTCCAAAGTTCTGGTTTCAAAATGGCTTTCTTCCAAGACATTCCTCTCTAGGCTGCAGTTCCTCAAAAATGTCACTCTTAGTTGCATTTGGGGTATTTGTCCTCTCTTAGCTTCTCTGGAGCAAGTCTACTTTCAATAGCCATCTTCAAACTGTCTCTCATCTGCAGCTCCTGTGCTTTCTTCAAAGTGTCCCTCCTGGCTGTAGCGCCTCTTCAAAACATCACTCACTAAGTTCCCTCTGCCAGCTCATTATATGGCTCCACTGATCAAGGCCCACCCTGGATGGGTGGGGCCATGCCTCCATGGAAATATCTCATGGGAGTTATCACCTACAGTTGGGTGGGGCGCATTTCCATGCAAATCTAATCTGCACCAAAACGTCTGCCCCACAAGACTGCATCAAAGAATATGGCTTTTTCTGGGGGACATAATACATTCAAACTGGCACAATGGTGCCGGAGGGAAGAGTAGATATCTTAGTTTGCCAGGCTGTTATGACACATACTGCATGCACACCGGTTGGTTTAAACAACAGGCATTAATGGGCTTACAGTTTTGGAGGCTAGGAAACCGAAATCAAGGTGTTGTCAAGGCCATATTTCCTCCAAAGTCTGTAGTGTTCTGATGATGGCCAGTCTCTGTCATATGGCAATCTTTCTCTGGCTTCTCTTAATTCTGGATTCTGCTGACTTCTATTTGTGCGTGCAATTTCCTTTGCTTTAAGGACTCCAATCATATTGGATTAAGGCCCGCCCTTGTTCAGTTTGGCTCACCTTAATTAATGGCATCTTCAAAGGTCCCATTTGCAAATGAGTTCATACCCACAGGAAACACAGATTAAGACTTGAACATGTCTTTTGTGGAGGACATGATTCAATCCTCACCACCCACTGTGTACCTGTTCACATCCAGCAAGTAGAGATATAAAATGATTCATTTCTTTGGAAGTCTATTTGGCAAAATGTATCATAACTGTAAAAATGCATACCCTTACTATTTCTGGGAAATAGAATTATGTATAAACAAGGTGTTCATTGCAAAGTTGTTTATATTAGTAAAATTGGAAAAAATCGAGATGCCCTCAAAAAAATAAGTAATGATTTAAATAAATTATATTCAGCTTTACGGTGCAGTGCTATGCAATCATTAAAAATATGAAGTAGATTAACTCAGTACATAACACTGGTCATTAGAGATTATGTTAGAAATGTTCGAATAGCACATATAGTGTGATGTCATTTATATAGGAAAAAAATTAAATAGGTGAATGCTTGCCCTGAGAAATGGAAAAAAAAATGCACCAAAAGGTTAATGTTGATTATCTATGGTGGGGTTATGAGTGATTTTTACTTTCTTCCTTAATCTTTTTTTGCTTTCAGTTTACATTTCCTAAAAGAAACCTTAGGTAACTTAACAATCAGAAAAAAGGAAGGCTATTTTCAATTTTAGAGAAAACTTGTTAATTAATTTGAAACACCTGTATGTCAAAAATTGACTTATTTCTCTTTTTGTAGACCTAGCTCCTGGAGGTTCAGATGACTGGATTTATGACTTGGGCATCAAATATTCGTTTACAATTGAACTTCGAGATACAGGCAGATACGGATTCTTGCTACCTGAACGTTTTATCAAACCAACTTGCACAGAAGCTGCGGTCGCTGTCTCCAAAATAGTTTGGCACATCACCAGGAATGCTTAATGTCCTTGATTTTCTCAGTTGGCTCCCATATTTTAATTTGCTGATTCCAGCAAGACCCAATCATTGCACCAGTTGCTTTTTAAAGCTTTATCAGTAGCTTTGATAAAAGGTTTTGCTCTTCTTTGGTGTTGTCAAAGAACAAAATAAATGCTACCTTGAAACTGAGACAAGGGTTCACATTTTTTTAACTTAAAAAAAATTTATGAAGGGCTTAGTCCTGATGAGTTTTTTAAAAATTTTGATTTATGACTTTTATCTAGCCACCTCAAGCAGTTTAACATTTCCTGTAGATCACTGATTAAACTCCCGGGGCACTAAACGACAGAAGGAAAGGTGGGCAGATAGACACTGAAGAGTCCTGCTCCAAAATTTCAATATATTTCTTCTTTTTTTTTAATGCATTTCTTTATTGTGGACTTTAACATATGTACATAATAGCAATAACTGAAATTTCACAGTACGATTTTAAGGAGTTAGTGAGCAAATTTCAAGGAATGCCATGGGTCAGAGTTCCACGTCAGCTATTTCCATTATTGTAAACTATACGTACAGAAAGATGTTAACTTTCAATGTACAGCTCAACAAGCAGTTATATAAGAAATTTCAAAAAATTGTTATGGGTTACAGTTCCAGTTTCAGTTCTTTCCTTATTATGCAATATGAGGTATATACAGAAAGGTGAAGACTTTCAAAGCCCAATTCAACCAGTAGCTATACAGTTTCACCATGTCATTTACCTCCCTCCAGCTATTCCAATACCCCAGCACATAAACAAATATTTATTTATATGTTTCAGTATTCATAGACTTTTGTTAAATCTTATTTATTCCTACCCTTTCCTCTCAATCTCTTCTTGCAGCTTTAAACCCACAACACCATTTGCTCCACAGTAACATACGATGGCCCAGAAAAGGGAGGGGTGATAAAAACCTCGCCTCAGCTCAGGCCCTCCAGAAACAACGTGGAGAGAATGAATGAATGGCGGGAGCTACTTTCAACAACAAAAGCGGCATTGTGCACTTTCACAATAGCTATTTATTGTAAGAAGTTATGTAATAAAAGGGGGAAACACTCTCTCTTAATTTCACTTTTAATTAGGAATAAAGCAGCCCTCCCCACGTGCCAGCTCCAGCTCTGAAGATTCCGATCCCGCCCCACTCTTGCGTCTCCGCGTCGACGCTCTGCCCAGGGGGCGTGTCTACGGAAGGGTGTACCCTCGGAGGGGCGGTGCTTGCGCGTGACGACTAATCTGGCGGCCGGAAGCTGCCTCCGTCCACAGAGGAATAGAGTAATCCCTCGACTTCCGGCAGTATTTTGAGGCGACTTTTCTGGTGGCTCGGTACTTTTCTCGTTGCTGTTTCTTACGCTCTACCCTCTCTTGGTTCTTTTTCTTCCCACGCCCCAGTGTCGCTTGACCCTGGCGAAGTGGCGGGCGGCTTCCGTTTCTCAGCCATCCCGGGGGTCTCTCGCTAGCCGAGGGCCGGTTCCTGGGAGCCGCGCACGCACCTCCTTCTCGTCGTCGTCTTCTCGGGGCCGGGCGCGGGGACAGAGTCGCCTCCCCCGCTCCTTGGAGCGGTGGCGGCGGCGCCTCCGGGCTGCGCTTGCGAAGGGAGCTCGTGGCGGAGGTAAGTATTTTGTGAATTTGTGTGGCTTTCAGGGGAAAGGCCAGGGCGGGACTGGGCTGTCGCGGCCCGGAGTCGTCCTTCATCTCCGCTTGGGTTACCCCAGGATTTTGAGCTCTCCTTGAGCACCCCACTCTTAATCCTGCAGTGGCTTCCTTCCTGTGCTTAGGCCTCGTTTCTCGCCCTCTCCCTAAGAAGACGGATTGACTTAGCAAATGACTATGCCCAGATCACTACCAGTTGGTGCTGCACGGGAACCCTTGCGCGGTATTCGTATTTGTATGCGATGGAAGAGTGTGGGAATGTGGTCTTAGATTTAGAAGTTCCCTCTGTCTGTCTTCCACACCTCAAATAGTAAAAGAGGTCTTACATTTGACTGCCTTTGATCTTATTTCCCGGCAGTGATAACTTAAACTACTTGGGACTGGGAATTGAGGAGTGCTGCTTCATCCCATAAGTAGTGGAGAAGGTGGAATGAAAGGAGAGGGTCTGATACTTGGCATTATCTCTTTCTAAACAGGTCAACACAATTTATGTTGCTGGAAAATCATTCTGAGCTGATAATATTTGAATGATATTGGTAGAGTCTTGTTCATAGAGCAAAATGCCTTAAGCTCTTAGATTATGTTACGAGACTTTTGTATAATGCTTAATTTAAGAATCCATCAAATTGTTTTTCTCTTTAATGGTTAAAATATTTTTTCGGTTACATTGTTTAGCATGTGTTTTTCCTTTTTGTGTTTCCCTTTGATAAAGTATAAATTTATTGTACCTATAGACTTAAATGTTAACCATCTTTTCTTAAATATGTTTAAAATTGTCTCAGAGTACATTTTCTCTATACAATTTATTAGTTTTAATTTGAATATATTCTTCCAAAATAGGCACATCTGTTAAAACTGGAATCACTTTTATCTCTTTTGGTTTAAAAATATATTTCCTTTTAATACAACTTTTAAAAAATGAATAATGTTGTTGAGTTGTCGTTTCACAATTGAAAAGGAATATAAAATTTTGCTCCTTCAAAACAAACTTCAGTCCTGATTTAAGGACTTAGAATTTCTACTCTTAAAACCTACAGAGCTGCATTTAGAAGGTTCTGTGGTGATGTGTAAGGAAATCCAGGGTGCTTTCCTATGACTTCAGGGAGAGGAGTGAAGGCACTTGTTCTAGTTTGCTAATGCTGCGGAATGCAAAACACCAGAGATGGATTGGCTTTTATAAAAGGTGGTTTATTTGGCTACACACTTACAGTCTTAAGGCCATAAAGTGTCCAAGGTAACATATCAGCAATCGGGTACCTTCACTGTAGGATGGCCAATGATGTCTGGAAAACCTCTGTTAGCTGGGAAGGCACATGGCTGGTGTCTGCTCCAAAGTTTTGGTTTCATAATGTCTTTCTCCCAGGACGTTCCTCTCTAGGCTGCAGTTCCTCAAAACTGTCACTCTTAGTTGCACTTGGGGTATTTGTCCTCTCTTAGCTTCTCTGGAGCAAGTCCGCTTTCAACGTCCGTCTTTAAACTGTCTCTCATCTGCAGCTCCTGTGCTTTCTTCAAAGTGTCCCTCTTGGCTGAAGCTCCTCTTCAAAACATTACTCACAGCTGCACTGAGTTCCTTTTGTTTGCAGCTCATTTATATGGCTCCACTGATCAAGGCCCACCCTGAATGGGTGGGGCCATGCCTCCATGGAAATTATCTCATCAGAGTTATCACCTACAGCTGGGTGGGGCACACATCCATGGAAACACTCAAAGAATTCCAATCTAATTAACAGATAGGTCCACCCACACAAGATTACATCAAAGATAATGGTGTTGGGGGACATAATACATTCAAACCAGCACAGCACTACTTGCCTTGGATACTCTGTGACACTTGCTTGAGAAGTCTAGTTTGTTTCTTTCCCCACTTGGATTGCAGAAGACTAGTGCCAGAGCCTAGCTTCACTAGAATACCTGAAGCAGTCTGGTGTTTCAAGAGTGAGAGGTTTGGGTAATTTCAGGAATCCTTAAAGGTTTAAAATTTGGAATGCAGCTGCAATTTCTGCTGAGATTCTCTGTTCTATAGGGTGCTGGAATCCAATTTTGTGTGGGTTCTTTCTCATGATAAAAGATATCATTCTGGATGCTTAAGAGGTCTGTGACCAGATGGTCACATCAATATCTTCACAGGAAAGTGATCTACAAAAGCCACCCAACTTTCAAATTTGGAAAGATGAACAGGAAGAGGGTATTAGGGATAATAACAATTTGTTACCATAGTTAATATCATTACTACAAAAATGTTCAAATGATAATCCTTATTTGGAATAGTATTAAAGGTAATCGAAAATACTTTTATTGTTAACATAACTCCACACTCCAGAAAATCAGTTGGTGCAAGTTACTTGAATAAAAGCTCAGAGTCAACCCACTGAGTAAGTCTTCAGAAAATTTTAAAAAGAATATACACATACAAATTTGTGCATTGTATACAATGTGCAGTGTACAGCTGTGCAGTGTTTATCACCTTCATATTTAATTTGCAGGTATCTACAGATCTGATTCCTTTTAAGGTCAACAAGAGAAATACAAAATTTTAAGATATTTATTGCAAAAATAAATGAGAATCATTAAAAATTTAGAATTAGAGGACTTAAGAACTCAAATGTCAGTGTTATTAAAAATTAATTAGCTATCCTACTCCATCTTATGGGGCCAATAATTATCCTTATATTAATTTTCCTTTTTGCTCCTTGCCTCTTACAATGTCTAATTAAATTGATCAATAGGTCAATAGCAGCCGTGACTAACCAGCAAAACTCTGAAAACATACTCCTGCTACAACGAGAAATTAAAAATCTGCTCCTGCTGCAGCAAAAGCCTCACTACCAGCCGGTTCCAGCAAAAGATACCCAAACTTCAGTCTAATAATGCTGAAACTTAGTTCAAAGCAACTCTTCCCAACTCTGTCCAAACCCAGCAGGAAGTAGCTAAGAGACAAGTGCGACGTCCCTTTTCCCTACAAAGGTTGCTTTGAGCTAAGTTAAAGCATTAACCCCAAATTCTACCCAAACCCATACCAATTTTTTATTAAAAATAAAAGGCAGAAATGTCAGACCCCAGAAAAAAGAGTCTAACAAATACAAGTAATGTCTGATTCAGGGGCCCTGCTGCTTCTCTCATAGACACCAGGTGTGCCATAAACTGAGGGTTGAAGGCTATTTTAGAAATCCCAGTCACAGTGGCACCCAGACCCCCAGGGGGCGGACAAGGGAATATCAAATATGCCCATAAGATGAACAACCATAAACAAGCCAAAAGGCCCACTTCCTCCACATAGATAATACAGTGCACATCAAAGAAGAGTAGTATGTTAAAACCTTAGTAACCAGTTAGCAGAAACTGAGAAGCACTCACCCAGTCGAGGCTCAGAACACACTCAGCAGGACCCTTCCCCCCCCAACACCCAACGTGGGTTTTTCCTTTAAAAAATGCTGCTCTCAGAAAGAGGGCCGGAGCCATTTTCCTTTCTTTCTTTTCTGATGGCTCCCACCTGCTTTTCTTCTGCTTTCTTCCTCTAATAAACCCTAAACTTTATACTTAAACCATGAAAAAAAATTAACTATCAAAAAAAATAAAGATTATAATGACTTAGTAACTAATTAGCCTATTTCCATGATTTGTTTGCACTGCCAGTCTCTTGACCAGTGCTTCTCAAACTTTAATGTGCATAAAAATCACCTGGGGATCTTATTAAAAAGAAGATTCTGATTCAGTAGGTCTGGGTGCTGAAATTTTGCCTTTTTAACAAGCTGCCAGGTGATGTCAGGTCTACTTAGTGGTCCTTGGACCACACTGAATAGCAAGGATCTAAAATACTACCAAATGAGGTTCCATTAGAGTGGTTGAACATTATAATCTAATATCTCACTTGTGCCATCTAAAGTTTCCTCAAACTTATTCTAAAAAATTTCCTGAGCACCCCAACTTGCTTAAAATGCCAATCTTTTAAATTAGTTCTTATTAATATAAATAAAGTTAGTAACCATGCCAAGGAAAAAATTTTTGTTAAAGAATTACAAAATGACAGCAAGATGTTCTCAGTGAGATTTTACAAATATTTTAAATTGTACACAGGGCTACTATTAAATTAATACAATACCAGCTTTCACTGTCTGGTTGCCTTACATTTTGGTCTACAGTGTATGCCACTCAATCTTGTAGCATGCTATCACTGGAACTAAAAATTCGAATTTACTTAAGTTGAAAACCATATTGTATTGAGGGCTAATGAATGAAAACTAGTTCATTCTTTTTGAAGAACTAGATTTAAATTTTTAGCCAAAGCAATCATGATCAAAACTGCCATCATAGTGTAAATGCTTTGGCACCCTTCCAAGGCATAAGGGTTCCTCTTAAACTGACACAAGAGAAAAACAGTAACATTTTGTCTTTGTGCCTATAGCTAGGGACTGTGGAAAAGCAAACTGCTGTTGACCAGCAATGAAAGAGCCCGAGAAGTGGACAGTTCCCTAGGCATTCCCTTCAGCTAACTTATTCTCATCCTCAGTGCTGCTCTCTCTCTCCCTGAAGTATTGCTTAAATTCTTTCTGTATCACAATAGGAACATTTAATGTAGGTATATTCACAAAACATGAAACAATTTTTATTTATCTATGTTATAATTTTATGTTTAAGAACACAACAATAAACAACCCTAAATTAACATATGAATGTCCTTTGTCCATATTTCACTTTCTTTTTTCCCTTTCATGGCATTTTATAGATGACAGGTTTATCTAATCTTCATTTTCTGACAATCAATTCAATATTATCTGGTTGATACTGGTGTCTTGAAAGTTGTGTTGCAAGATTTACAACGATTTCCAGGAAGTCTTCAGTGAATTATAAGAATCTAAATTAACTAGGATTTCCAAAATTGTGGGGCAGGATAAATCAACTTTATGGCATATTATACCTTAGGAATTATAAGGGATTTTCACCTGCTAAATCTAGATCAGACACTTAAAACAATATCCCTATCAGCAACCTGATTTTTGAAATAAAAATCTCCCAAAGATAATGTTAGAAACCCTTCTGTCCATCCTGGAATCACATGATATTCTAAATACTGAGTTACCATGCATTTTCTAGTGCTTTGAATAAACTGTTCTCATCTGTAAGATGTTCTGGTTATGGACCTGTTTTTCAGGTTACTTTTCATACACTGGCTTGCTAAATGGCCAGCTAAAGAATCCCTGGGGTTGCACATCTGCCTCCTTTATAAAAGTTCTCATACTTAATGAATGGTTTCCTTTTACTCTGAAAGCCATACATACAGCTACCAAAATAGGAATTACTAAAAACAAATTCTTAACCAACAACCTCACAAGAGATGTGACCAACCTGATCAGACAACCTGTCAAAATGTATTGTCACACTGACAACCTTAGGGAACAGTAACAAATAAGAAAGACAAAAATAACTCAACCCCAAGGGGTAAAACACACCTAAGAAATAACAAAACCCTATTTCAGTTTACTGCAACCCAGATATCATTCCCTTCATAAATTCAAGGTAGCCTGCAAAATTTGACATTGGGGTTCCTGTGAGAAACAAGGATGAAAGACGGGGCACTTTTACACAGAAGTAAAGTCATATTTCCAGATTCACTGGTTATGTGAGTAAAATGTGACAAATCAATCTGTTGATAGAGTAATGCTGATACTAGGAGGTCTTTGCTGACCTGATTGATGCTTCATTGGAAGTTCTGTTCTTTCAGAAATGTAAATAAGCCTTCTTCTTGGAGACTACAAGCAGAAAGCCTGTTGGCATCTGTCCCAGTGCCACAGCCAACAGCAGATGATGGGTTATGTGGGACTGTGACACCACTCACTTGTTGGAAAGATTTACTAAACACAGTAGCAGCAGTCTTAGCCCAACTATGGCTGCCAAGCTTAGGCAAGGATTACTGGCTGTGAAAGTAAGTCTCTTACAGAGAGAAGCTCAAGATTCTCACGTTGGACTCTCTAAGCTTGCTTTCGAGCCAAGCGATCTGTGCAAGATTCCCTTGTGGTTTCTTTTTTCTTTTCCTCTTGTTTTGCTTCCTCCTGACCATCTCTGTTTTTTTCCTTTACTTGTCTTTTTGCTAGAATTATGACTACTGTTTGATAAACCCGACTGGCTGGTACTAGATGCAGCCCTAGAATAAAATCCCTCATCAACTTCAGGTATCTCCATCAGTTCTTCTTGACCTGTTAAATCTGTATTTCCTTGGAGTGCAGCTATAAAATGCTCTGCTAAAAATGTACTCTGCCAGGTGAGTTTATTCCATCCTCTGTCAATTTTCTTACAGATTATCATCTCCTGATCTCTGGCAGGCCTTTGCCCCCAGTTCTAGGATCTGTGGCTGTTTCCCGCATAACCTGTATATGCTGAGCATCAATCTCTCCTGGTGTTCCGCCTTTTTCCCCATTTCCGGTTCTCCACCCACATTTGTGACACTAATCTCAGGAATGACAAGGATGCCCAATTCAGTAGATAGTTATTATTGTCAGGTTGCTGGTGTCTTCTTCACCTGTGACCTCTTATTGACATGCTGGGTACTGCATTTCTTGATATTCTGGAGGAAATCTGGTACCGTCCTTACTAGATTTCATGGCACAGTGAGGCAATGAAGACTTTATTGTATTAGCATCCTGCAGTGGCTCTGGGTATAATTCCAGCTGGGCTTGTATATACTATTATCTAATGCTTTTGGAGCCAGATTCCCATTAACCATTATAAAATGCAAAATAAATCCCTTTTAACATTGGCACCATGAATTCTGAACTGGTATTCTCTTACTTATACCTTTATATTTTCTTACATGTTGAGGATATCCACAAACACAAATTCTTGAACAAATTTGACACAGTGATTGAAGAGAAACACTGGGCATACAGGTTAAGGCAGCATTGTAACACAACAAAAGGAATGTCAACACTTCAAACCTGTTCTGTGTGTTAGCATCTCCCTTTGAGGATAAGTTCCACTGTATACAACTTTTGACAAACTATCCTGGAATAGAGCACTCTCAGAGCCATGGAACCAATGCTGGAAGGGTCATGATATACAAATGATTTGTATAAAGATGGAATTGTAAAACTCAGTACCTTGCCATGTCCTGTTTGTCAACTATTTCCAAATTGTAAACCCCTAGAAGAAGAGCTTCAGTGCATCCACTACTATGCACATTTCTGCTGGCTGAGATTGCAAGATAGCACAAATCAATTCTGGGAGAAACTGCAGTGTAAATCGAAGCAGCCGTTCCTCTTCACTGCAATAGAATTGAAAGAGCTGGTGACAGATGGGTTCTAGCAACTCAGTATGTGGCTCCTGGATAACTTTGTTTAGAGATGAAACTGAAGAATTCTTGTCT
>PVKY010008300.1:0-14181 GCA_004027775.1 Bradypus variegatus
TGAGTTTGCTGCTGAGTAGTATTCCGTTCTATAAGTATACCACAACTTGTTTATCCATTCTCCTATTGAAAGACATTTAGATTGTTTTCATGTTTGGGGTGATTATAAATAATGCTGCTACTATTCTTATACAAGTTTTGTGTGTGTGTATTTATATTTTCATTTCCCTTGGATAAATACCTAAGAATGGAATTTCTGGGTCGTATAGTAAGTGTGTTTTTAACTTTATAAGAAACTGCCCTCCTGTCCTCCTCCAAAGTGATTTTACTATTTTGTACTCCCATCAATGATATATGTCAGATCCACTTGCTGTACATCTTTGCCAATATTTATGTGGTCAGTGTTTTTATGTTAGCCATTTTATTGGTTATGAGATGATACCTTTGTGATTTTATGTTTCCCTGATGACTAATGATGTTGAGCACTTTTTCATATGCTTATCTTCCATTTGTATATCTTTTGCGTTCTTTCGTATCTTTCTCCCATTTTAAAATTGGATTACCTTTTTATTATGGTTTTATTTTATTGTGGTTATTCTTTATATTCTGAATATGTATTTGCTAAACTGGCTTGTCTATTCATTTTCGGATGGGGATCTTTTTTAAAAAAAGCTTTTTATTGTGGTAACATATAAAACACAAAATTTCCCATTTTAACCATTTTTAAGTGTGCAATTCAGTGGTATTAATTACACTCACAATGTTGTGCTACCTTTGCCACCATCCATTACCAAAACTTTTTCATTTGTTCCCATTAAGTAATAACTCCCCATTCCTCTCCCCCCTTGGCTCCTGATAACTTATAATCTACTACCTGTCTGTATGAATTTCTTATTCTAGATATTTAAGTAGAATCATACAATATTTTAATACTTTTCTTTCTGGCTTATTTCACTCAATGCTTTCAGGGTTCATTTTTGTTATACCAAGTATCAGAACTTCATTCTTTTTTTGGCAAATAATATTCCATTGTATATACCATATTATGTTTTTCCGTTCACCTTTTGACCGACATTTTGGTTGTTTCCACCTCTCGGCTATTGTGAACAATGCTTCTGTGAACCTTGCTGTACAAATGTCTGTTTTCAGTTCTTTTGGGTATATACATAGAAGTGGAATTGCCAGGTCATTGGTGATTCTATATTTAACTTTTTGAGGAACCACCAAACTTTTTCATTGCCGCACCATTTTACATTCCCGCTAACAATGTACAAGGGTTCTAATTTTGCCTCATCTTTGCCAACACTTATTTTACATTTTAAAAACAATAATCATTGTAACATGGGTGTGAAGTGGCATCTTGTGGTTTTGAATTGCATTTCCCTGATGACTAATGATATTGAGCATCTTTTCACATGTTTATTGACCATTTGTATATCTTTAGAGAAATGGCTATTCAAGTTCTTTGCCCATTTTTAAATTGGGTTGTTTTTCTCTTGTTGAGTTGTAGGAGTTATTTATTTATCTAGATTTATTGGGAACTTTTGATGAGCAGAAATTTTTATTTTGATAAAGTATACTTTATCAATTTTTTCTTTTGTGATTGGTGATTTTTTGTGTCCTGTCCAAGAACTGAACGCCTAAACCAGTGCTACAAAGAACATGGTATATATCATAGTATATACTGCCTATATTTTATTCTAGAAGTTTTAGTATATGATCAATCTCAAATTAATGGTTTGAGGTTTTATGTCCATGATTTGATGTTTTATTTTAAGGTCTATTATCCATCTCAATATTTTGTGTACAGAATGAGGTTTATTTCAATATTGATATCCAGTTGCTCCAACATTTGTTTAAAAGATTTTCCTTCATCCTTCAGATTGACTTGAGCCTTGGTTGAAAGCAATTGACAATATATGTGTATATTGCTGTTTCTATATTTTCTGTTTAGTTCCATTAATCAATGTTAATCTATCTTTACATCAATACACACTGTCTGGATTATAGGATCTTTATAGTAATTCTTGAAATTAGCCATTGTAAATCTCCATTTTTTTTTCTTTTACAAGTTTGCTTTGTCTATTCTAGATTCTTTGCATTTCCATATACATTTTAGAATTAGCTGGTCTATTTAAAAAAATGGCTGCTGGAATTTTTATAGAGTTCATGTTGAATCTATAGGTTTATTGAGGAAGAAAGTATATCTTACTAGTATTGAGTTAGTCAATCCATGAACATGGTATATCTTATTATTTATTTAGGTGGTCTTTAATTTTTCTCAGCAGTTTTCCTTATTTAGCTCTTGCATACCTTTCATTAGATTTCTTCTTAGATATTTGATTGTTTTGAACACTACTTTAGATGTTTTACTTAATTTTCCAGTTGTTTGTTGCAAGTTTGTAGGAACACAATTGATTTTTGTATATTGACCTTGAATCCTGTGACCTTTCTAAATTCATTAGTATTAGAATTTGCTCTTGTAGATTCCATAGGGTTTTCTACATACACAACCGTATGGTCTGCAAATAACATTTTTACTTGTTTTCTTATTTTTATGCCTTTATTTTGTTGCCTTATTTTATTGTACTGGTTAAAACCTCTAGTACACTGTTCACTAAAAGTGGTGAAAGCAGACATCCTTGCCATATTCTAAATCTAAGCAGACATCCTTGCCATATTCTAAATCTTAAGAGGAAAGATTTTAATGTTGGCTGTAGGTTTTACATAGATGCTCTTTAGCAGCCTGAGGAAATTCCCCTCTATTCCTAGCTTACTGAGACTTTACTAGGAAGGAGAGTTGTTTTATCAGATACTTTTTCTCATCTAATACGATTATCATATGTTTTCTCTCTTTAACTTTGTTAATATGGTATATTACAGGAATCGACAGACTATGACTCCTGAGCCAAATCTAGCCCATAGCCTCTGATTTATGTGGGCCTTGAGCAAAGACTTTTTTTTTACATTTTTAAAAGGTGGTTAAAAAATGAAGAATATGTGATAGAAGTCATATGCAGCCCATAAAACTTAAAATATTTACTATCTCACACTTTACAGAAAAGTTTGCTGACCCCTGTATTGATTTTTCAGCTGTATCTGTGTGTGTGTGTGTGTGTGTGTGTGTAGTGGGTGCTCTAAAATAGCACTGTCCAATAGAACTTTATGTGATGAGAGAGACATTCTGTATATGATATGTAAAAAATATAGTAGCCACAGGTGGCTGTTGGTCACTTCGGATGTGGCTAGTATAACTGGATTGCTAATTTTATTTAATTTTAACTGGTTTTCATTTAAGTACCAACTTGTGGCTAGTGGCTACTGTACTCCTTGAAGCTCTAGAAATTAAAATGTACATCCTGTGCTCTTGTTATTTTATCTTTTACTTCTATATGTTATAAACCTTACAATACTTTGTTATTATTGCTCTTCATACTTTGCAGAAAATCTAAGGTTTCATTTGGTATAATTTCCCTTAAGTCTGAAGAACTTCTTTTGGTATTTCTTCTAGTGCAGCTTTGTTACAGATGAATTCCCTCAGCTTTTATTTGTGAAATAATATCTATATTTTGCTTTTATTTTTGAGTGGTATTTTAGTTGGATGTAGAATTCTATGTTGATCTTTTATTCTTCTCTTTCAATACTTCAAAAAAGTCATTTCATTGTCTTCTGGTCTCATTTGTTTCTGGTGAGACGTCATCCACCATTTTTATTGATGTTCCTCTGTCCATAATGTGTGTTTTTTTCCTGTGGCTGCTTTTAAGATCTATTCTTTACTTGGTTTTCAAGCAAGGTTGTGTCTTGACCATAACCAGGTTATATTTAGGTCTGTTTTCTTTGTATGGATTTTGCTGAAGTTTTTGGCTCTGTGGTGGTGTATTTCATTAGTATTGGACATCTATGGCCATTATCTCTTCAAAAATTTCTTTTGCCCCATACTCTCGCCTCACTTTTCCTTCTATGGCTCCAATTATGTATATGTTAGATTATTTGATACTATCCTACAGATTTTGGATGAACTGCCCCTCCCCCAACACTTTTTCACCTTTGTTTTCAGTAGGGACACTTTCAATTTAATTGTTTTCAAGTTACCTGATCCCTTTCTGTGCCGAGCTGTTGAATCTGTTTAATGTTAAATTCTTCACTTCTGATATTTTTTCAGTTCTAGTAATTCATTGTTTGTGTAGTTGCAATGTTTCTGCTACAATTTTCTGTTACTCCATGCATATTATCTGCATTTTCTACTAGATATTTTAGCATTTTCATCAGTTATTTTAAAAACCATGCCTGTTTATTCCAGCATTTTGATTTCTACTACATATTTTAGCATTTTAATCAGATTGATTTTAAAGATCCCAACTGATAATTCAACATGTGGGTCATCTCTAATTCTGCTTCTATTAATTGCTTCCTCTCTTATCATGGATCACATTTTCTTGCTTTTGCACAGGTCTTACATACTTTATTTTCGAGGGACATTTTGTATAACAGACCAGAAGAATAAAGTAAGCATTATTTTACCACCAAAATTTGGCATGCCCCTTTTTCTTTCAGATTACTTGAGTAGGGGCTGTTATACTAATGTATATTTGACCTAAGTCTGGGTTTTATGACAGCTTTAGTTTGATTCATTTCACCTCTAGATTCAAATATTTTGAAGGTAGAATTAGAACTTTCCCTTTAGCAGGGCTTGGGTTTGGGGCATTGCAAGAATCTAGAGATTTGATTTTGCTTCACAGTGAAGTTGCCAGCTTTTAGAAATGTGGGACATCTCTTCCTGCTTTACAACCTAGCTGCCAGGTTTTTCAGTCACTGGAGGTAGTGTGGGATCACTATTTTTCTCAGCTCTCCTAAGCTGCCTGTAGTCTTTTGTAGTGGAATGACCACAGTGCTGGGGGATAGCTCTCTCAGCTCTACTGTCTTGCCTTCTCATTTTTAAAAGGTTATCTTGTACTTGGGAGAGTCCCAAGATGTGGGACATCTCTCTCAGCTCTCTCACCACCCCCACTTTTGGTGCACTACCCCCCACCCCAGTATTTTGTTAAGATCCAAGAGGTAAGGTTGGTCAGTGGACACAGATGTCCCTGTGCATTTGGGTCTTCCAGATTCTACTGTCATGCCAGCCCTTGTGGGACTGTTAAAAGCTTATTGAATTTTGTTTAGTTTTCTGTTTATTACTGCTATGTTGAATTCTTCCTCCTGATACAATTCAACCAGGAATATGAGAGCAGCCATGATTCTCTTTTCTCCTGTGAAAGACTTGGCACTTTCTGTGGCTTAGTTCATTTAGCTTTCTTAGTGCCCTCAACTTTCTGACGAGTTATAAACATTTTTTATTTTCTGAGTAATCTGGCCTTTTTGTTTGTTTGCTAGGATGGGAGCTATGTTTTCTTATGACTTTCTACATCTAAGCCAGAATTGAATTCCAGGAATTGGAGTTTTTAACATGGTTTTATTTACATATTTTATTAAATATTTTGAAATACAAAAATACATGGGTAATGAAAAGTTAAATTTTATAGAGTGTAAACAATGGAAAGCAGGTCACCTTCCCATTGTAGGTCCTTTTCCATAACAGTGCCATTGCAGAGACAAACATTACCAGTTTCTCATGAATTCTTCTAAAAATTGGACTTAATATGTGTATAAATATCTTCCCTCTTTTATTTAACACGAATGGAAGCATACGATATTTTCTACACTTTTTTTTCCCACAAAACTATTTAACCATCTCAAGATCTTTAGAGGCTGCATAATATGACTTAGCATGGATTATTGCCTTATTTAAATTGTCTCTGGTGATGGACATTTGAGTTGTTTCCAGTTTTTTTTTTCCTCACAAACAAGCAAACAAACTGTGTGTGTATGTGTGTGTGTGTGTGTGTGTGTGTGTGTGCATATATTTATTTTTTCTTTAGTCAACTCTGTTGAGTATATCTGAAGTTATCAGGAATAGGTGTATTTAAAATCTTCATTAAGGGTCCTGGGACATTATTATTATTATTATTAATTAATTAATTAATTTTTAAAACCAGGACATTTATTGCACGACTAATCAGTGAAATCCTAAAAATATGGAATGCTTCACGAATTTGCTTGTTATCCTTGTGTAGGGGCCATACTAATCTTCTCTGTTTCATTCCAATTTTAGTATATTTGCTGCTGAAGTGAGCACCCTATTATTTTAAACTGTTGTTTCCTCCAAGGATTGGATGGGCTGTTAGGATTTGGTGGTGTGGATTTTGGGAGACTGGACATTTTCAAAGAGGCAGAAGGTGATAAGAGAGTTGCCCTTCTGGTGATATAAAAACAAAGGTACCTGTGGACTCTAGCAAAATGTAGAAGACATTAAAATATTAAAATATGTCTATACTTCCTTTATTATACATGTATACCAAATAATGGGTTGTAGTACCATATGGCAACTCCATTCTTAGCTTCCTGTGGAACCACCACACTGCCCTCCAGATGGGCTGCACCATTCTACTTCCCCACCAATGTTAATTAGGTACATCCCTTTTTTCACATCTTCTCCAGCACATGTATTCCTCTGTTTATTTTTAAACAGTTTTATTTACACACCATACATTACTTCCTAAGTGAACAAAGATTCCCAGTCTAATCACATAGTTATGCATTCACCACCACTATCTGTATGGAGAGGAGGAAAAAAAAAGAAAAATATGATAACTAAAAAGCAACAAAAGAGAAAGAAAATTAAAATACAATAAAAGGTCAGACAACAATCCAATGCCAAGAACCCCATATCCCTCCCTTATATCCCCCACTTAGACATTTAGCTCTAGTATATTGCCTTTGTTACAATTAATGGAAGCATATTACAAAGTTATTCTTAACTATAGATTCCAGTTTGCATTGACTATTTTTTTCCCCAAATACCATCCCAGTTTCAACATCTTATAAAGTTCACATTCATTTGTTCTCTCTCATGTAAAAAACATTCTTATATTTGTACATTTAATCACAATCATTAACCACTCTAGGTTTCATTAAGTTATACCATTCCAATATTTATCTTCTGTATTTCTTTCTGGTGTCCTACATACCCCTAACTTTCCACTTTAAACTGTACTCACTGTCATCTTTGTTCAGGTTACTTCAATATTGTGTACCATCATGCAGTATTGTGCCATCCATTTCTAGATCTATACAATCAATCCTGTTGAAGATTCTGTACTCCTTCAGCATCAAATGCCTGGTCTTTACCCTCTTTATATATCCTGGTGTCTTCATTTCTACACTATTCTCCAAACCTCTCTTTCCTATCTTTTCCTATCTGTCTGCAGCACTCCCTTTAGTATTTCTTGTAGGGGAGATCTACTCTTCACAAATTATCTCAGTGTCTGTTTATACGTAAATATTTTAAACTCAATTTTGAAGGACAGTTTTGCTATACATAAGATTCTTCAGTGGCAGTTTCTCTTTCAGTATCTTGAATATATCATACCACTCCCTTCTCACCTCCATGGTTTCTACTGAGAAATCTGCACTTAGTCTTACTGAGCTTCCCTTGTATGTGATGGATTGATTTTCTCTTGCTGTTTCAGAATTCTTTGTCTTTGACATTTGACAATCTGATTAGTAAGTGTCTTGGAGTAGGTCTATGTGGGTAAATTCTGTTTGGGGTACACTGCACTTCTTGGACCTGTACTTTTATGTCTTTCATAAGAGTTGGGAAATTTTCATTGATTATTTCCTCTATTATTCTTTCTGCCCCTTTTCCCTACTCATCTCCTTCTGGGACACCCATGACTCATATATTTGTGCGCTTCATGTTGTCATTCAGTTCCCTGAGCCCCTGCTCATATTTTTTCCATTGTTTTCTCTAGCTGTTCTTTTGTGTGTAAGATTTTGGATGTCCGGTCCTCTAGTTCAGAAATCCTTTCTTCTGCCTCTCCAAGTCTGCTGTTGTATGTCTCCATTGTATTTTTCATCTCTTCCATTGTGCCTTTCATTTCCATAAGTTCTGCCATTTGTTTTTTCAAGCTTACAAATTCTTCCTTATGATCACCCAGTCTCTTCTTTATATACTTCATCTCTTTTGTCACATTTTCTTTCAATTTGATTTGATTTAGAAGTTTTGATTGAACAACTTTAATTAGTTGTTTCATCTCTTGAATCTCAGTTGAGGTGTCTGTTCCTTTGATTGGGCCATATCTTCGTGTTTCCTGATGTGGCTCATGATTTTTTGTTGTCTAGCCATTTGATTTTCTTGATTAGTTTATTCTGCAGGTTGCTTTCTCTCTTTTGCCTTGGATTTTCTTGTGGTTTTCTTTGATCTCTTTATTTCTTTATTTCTCTCACAGGCCAGTTGTCAGACTGGGTCTGCTCTCCTGTCTTCCCCCCAAATCAGGCACCTACTATGGCCTGCCACAGGGATGGGAGGTAGGCAGTAGGCACCCCAGCAAATCCACTGTGTATGCTAATATAAATCTGCTGGCTTCCAGTTGTGTTGTTTCCCTTGCACTTTCTGAACTGTCCAGCAGATGGTGCTGTTCAGTAACTTACTCATCTTCAGAGGTTGCTTTGCTTCCTAGCTCAGGGTCTATACAGTTGAGTTAAATCTATGGAATTCTTATGCCTTCACTTTGCCAGCCAAAATTGACTTGATGTGAGGCTACACCTGTAGCAGAGTACTCCCTCAGCTGACCCAGTACTCCAGCCATCCCCAAGGCAAGAAAAACAGCTGCTGGCTGCTGCTTCCCTCAAGGTCTGGGGGAAGGGTTTTCAGACCCGGGGCTGGAAACTGTCTCTGTTCACATTTTCTGTCTCTCTTTCCCTCACTGACCTGGGCCTTAAAATGTCCTCCTCTGTCCCCCTGGTCTTCAAACAGTCTCACTGTTGTGAGAGATTTAAAAAATCTGTGTCCCTGGTGGGAGAGTTCCCTTCTGATGATTCTGTGCCTTTCCCACATGGAGACCAAGTGAGGGGGAGAAGAGAGGACCAGCTGGTCTGGGATGGAAGATTGCTACCTGATATTTCTTTTCTTTCTTCAATTTGGCATCGGCAGGGCCCTTCTTCAGTCTATATCCTCCTCCAGAGTTGCAAACAATTCAGAATTGCCCTTTTTTTCATCGAATCTCTGGAAAGAGTTTTCAGTAGCTGTTTTATGTTGTCATGTTGATGATGTCACTTCCAGCATGCTATCTTAATGAAAAAAAACCCTTGCCCAAGAAATCCTCTATCTTCCTCCTATTACCTGGGTTCAAAGGAGAGATTTTTAAAAATACATAACAATAATGACTTCTATTTATTGAATAATAACATGAACACAAAAGAATGTCATTGACTCTTCACAGGACTCCTTTCAGGGAGATTTTCTATATTGGGACCAAGTCTCAAGAGCTTTCTACCAATATATGTTCCTTTCCTAAAGCTCCTCATGTGAGTAACTGGCTGAACCATTCACCCAGTTGCTTAAGTTAGAAACCTGCAATTGTCCTTTGACAATTTCTTTTCCCTCATTCTCCCACATCCAATTCTGCACCATGTACTTTATGCTCCTACCTCTTAAATTTCTTCGGAATCCACTTATTTTTCCTTCATGCTTTTTGCCGTCCCTCTAGTCCACGTGAACTCTTTATCTCTTTACTGTATTCTTTAGTCTCCCTTAGATTATCAATTCTGATTTCCCTCCCAATTCATTCTCCATTCATTAGTTGCATAGTAAACAGCCAAGAAACAGACAGGTTTGTAATTTAAGGCGTGAAGATGAAACTGCCCTAGGGTTTGGGCTTGGCGGGAGTGGCGGGGGTGGGGGCGGGACTCCCAGGAGGACTGAAATACACGGAGACTGGAACGGAGGCAGGGAAAAGAGCTGCTTCACCAGAAGGCTGGCGACGCCCACCTGCGCGGCCCGGTTATTTCTCCAGCAGCGTCCAGACTTCTGAGTGAGGTTTAGTAGCTGTGCATTTCCTCGCCAGCTCCGTCAGAGGCAAGTCGGCTGTGAAGCGGAGCCAAAACCTATCTCCATTCCCTGAAAGCCCTGGATCTTCCAGCCGCAGCCCCAGCGCCAGCTTCGGCAATCTATTTACTTCCCTTCTCAGGTCCCGCCCTGCTGTTTACAGACTCATGAACTTCCGTTTGCCTGGTCGTCTGGGAAACCGCCTACTTCCGGCCGCTTAGCTGCTGGCGGGAGGAAGATGGCTGCAGAGAGGCTAATGATGGTGAGCGCCGCCGCAGGACCGGGCTGGGAGGGTGGCGAGGCAGTTTGGTGAGCGCTGCGTCTTGGCTCCTGGCCTGAGTCCCGTGTGGCCGCCCTTGCGGAGATGCAGAGCCAGGTCCAGAGCGGCTTGGGGTTGGGCGGGAGTGACAGTCTTACTCCTGTTTCCCTGGGAATAGGTCGGCCTAGGGCGGGTCTGAATTCTTTGCAGCGCGGGGGCTGTTCCAGGGCTGTGGTCCCCCTTGGTCTGCGTTTAGCGGTGAAGGGAGACTTCCACCAGGAATGGCTCTTTTTCTAGTCCCGTCTTTTTAGCATCTTATGGGGTTTGGAAAGTTAGCACTATTACGTAAGTAGGGACAGTTTCTGTTAATCCCCTGGATTAGGAATTTAAAGCTTGCAAGCTTTCAGCGTCATTGCCTTCTGCCAGTGGACAGGCTTTCAATGCTGTAGTTAGGTTTAGAAAAGTATTGTTATGTGATTCAGCTGGAGACTGAGTTCGGCTTTGATTAAACTCCCCAGAATTGCTGATACGCAGTAGCCCAGATAAATTCGGCATGACCCAACAATAGTTGTTTTTGAGGTATATGTCTATAATTGGATATAATTTATAAAAGTAGGAAGTGTGAAACTTGTGGATCTTGCTTTAGTTTTTGCTTTAGGGTTTCAAAACGGGCTAGCCCATTTGTTAGGCTGATTTTAGTTACTTATTCAGAATTTATTTCTCTTTGAAAAACCCTGGAAAACATAGAAGACAAAAAACAGCAGCCTTTGGCTATTTGACCATGTAGTTTTAGCTATTAAGGAACAAGGCCAAGTTTATCTTCCGAGGCGGGACTTTTTAATTCTATACCCTTTCATTTGCAGAGTTAATGAAATTATTTTTGTTTTAATCAGAAGATAGGAATACAGAGAAGGAGGCCCAAAGTGTAAGATATAATTAGTCACTGCAGGTATAGTGAGGTATTCATGTAACAGAATATGAACTTAATTTCTGTGATGGCAGAATTACCCTGTACTTTTAAATCTCTCAGAATTACTTTTAAGGAGAATGGCTTTTTTTGTTTGTTTGCTTCAATAAGACTTTAGCACTTAAGCCTGAAGTTAACCTATTATTTTCATTGTTGTCATATTTATTGCTAGCAGTCTTGTATTGAGAGTAATTTCATCTTTTCAAGTTACCACCACATGGAAATTTGATTTCTGTCCTTTTTGGAAAGTGATAATTATAAATTATCTAATAAAATGAAAAGGGACACATACTCTTGGACCCAGAAATGCCACTTCTAGATCTGTGTTCCATAGAGATAAAATTGAAACATAGGCATATTGTACAAGGGTATTCATTGCAGAACTATTTGTAGTGGCAAAAAGTTGGAAACAGTGAATACTTCTTAGGAGAATAATGGATTAATAGCTTCTGATATTAACATACTGTGGCATATTATGTAGTTATGTATGTATTAAAAGAATGTTAGAAGTATGTATGTTGACATGGAGAGATTTCCATGGTGTACATTCAGGTTAACACCAGATGTGAAGTGAGGTGTACTGTGTGATCTAAATTTTATGACTTAAAAGAAAAAACACATATAGATCTATAGATGTGGACGTTCACACATGGAGGAGTGAAGACTAAAAGCCTGAGAACTCAGACGAAACTGTGAGCAAATGCAGAAGTAAAAATGTAAGAATGCTGCAGTAAATGCATTGAGGCCAGGAGACATCCCAGCATAATTGCGTGAAACTAGTGCAGTGTGGAACACACAAAGTCTAATATGCTACCAGAATTACTTATGGATTATTACCATTTCCTTAGGAAGGAAAATTGGGAACTGATAATTTAAATTTTGTATAAATATATATGATAAATGGTTTAGAGTTCTTATTTAACAAAAAGAAAAAGCAAGCTGATAGCTTGGGTTTAAGTTGAAAAAATCTTGGAAAACCATGATTTGTACTTAAAAAGTTTTTATAACTCCCTAATTCTCATTATGTGATATATTTGTATAAATACCCATGTTTTCACCTTTCAGAACAGAGAAAAATATTACCACTGGACTGGTTTATCTGTACAGTGCCTAGCACATATCAGATATTCCATGAAATTTATGAGATAAATAAATGACTGACATAATTACATAAAAATGAAGAAAGAGCCAAAAAAATGATGAATTTACTCTGCATACATCACACCTATGAATGAGAATAAATGGGCTATTAGAATTCTTTCTATCTCAGAATATTCTGAGAAAAAATCTTTTGAAAAGACTCAAATAATTGTAATTTATTTTAATTCCAGTTTGTACAGAAGAGAGATTTATACCCCTGGGAGTCATATCCCATGTAGGTGGGAGGGCAGTGAGTTCACCTGCCGAGTTGGGTTAGCTAGAGAGAGAAAGCCACATCTGAGCAACAAAGAGGTACTCGGGGAGACTCGTAGGCACAATTATAAGCAAGTTTAGCCTCTCCTTTGCAGTAACCAGCTTCATAAGGGCAAGCCCAAGATTCTAGAGGGCTGGGCATACAAAACCACCAGTCCTCAATGTTTGTGAGAACATCAACAACAATCGAGGTGAGGAAGTCCAACACTTCCATATTTTCCCACAGCTCCTCAGGCGATCTGCATATATATTTTTATTCTCTGCCCAAATTACTTTGGGATGTGTCACTATTTCACACTAACATGTACATACCTACCAGGTCTCACTTCCTATTCACAGTTCCATGTAATAATGGTATTTGAACAAACTGTATGAGTTAAATTGTTTAGGAAATATAGATCCTTCACTAAATAAACATCTCTTCCCTTGGTCTCACATGGAAGTTGAAGTTCCTGATCCACCTCTTTTAACATTTTGCCACATCTGCCCTTCCTTCCTCCCTCTCTCCCTTCCTTCCTTCTCTCCTTCCGTCCCTTCTCTTTCTCTCTCTATTCATTAATCCATATTCTCAGTACTTGAGTGTAGGTTGTATACATCATGCTACTTCAGTACTTACTACTGCCACATGCATTTCCGAAGAACAAGGATACTCACTTATGTAACTATACCTTATCAAGTGCATTTATCAAGTTCAAGATATTTAGCATTGATATAAAGCTTAAAGTCTATATTCCAATTGTTTCATATGTGCCAATGATGTCCCTTCGAGCCTTTCTTCTCCTTTGTTAGCTCCCATCCAGGATCATGTGTTGCATTTAATTGTCATTGTGTGTTTAGTTGCTGTTTCTTTCTTTTAATTGTGGGAACATATATGCAACATTAACTTTCCTATCAACCAATCCCAGGTCTCAGGAGGATTAAACCCATTCAAAGTATTGCGGTATGCTCCCCACCTACAATTAGTAAAACATTCCCATCTCTCTAAACAGAAACTTTAATCCCATTCTTCAATAACTCCCCATTCCCCCTGCTCCTTATCTGGCAACCTGTTTTCTAATTTCTGTCTCTGCAAGTTTGTGTTCTCTTGATATTTTCTTTGTAGTTAACATGGAGCTTAAATTTGACCTTTTAAATCATAACATTCTCATTTGCTTTCATGCCAACTTAACTTCAATAGTATACACAAACTATGTTCCTATACCCCTCCATTCCTGCACCTTTATGTAGTTCTTGTCACAAATCACATATTTCTATGTTATGAGTCCAAATCACTGGTTTATTTATTACATTTTTTAAATTTTATTTTGAAATAAATTCAAACTTACAGGAACAGTTGCAAAAACAATATAAACCCCATACACAGAACTCCAGCATACTCCAACCCCCCTCCCCCGATACCCCGATCCACCAGCTTTAACATCCTGTCACACCACCATTTCTTTCTTTCCCTCCCTCCCTCCCTCCCTATCATCCATCATCTATTGCTCTGTCTTCTGAACATATGAGAGCGAGCTGCACACATCCTTGAACAAACAATATAATTCACATATACATTTCCCATGAAGAAGAACATTCTTTTATGCAGTCCCATTAAGCACAGCTAAGAAGTTCAAGAAATTCAACAGTGATACAAAGCTTACATTCTATATTTCCTTTTTTTTTTCTTTCTTATGTCCCA
>PVKY010008301.1:0-14178 GCA_004027775.1 Bradypus variegatus
CCGAACTGTTCCAAACCTCACTGCCTTGTTTGTAAAACTAGGTTCTTACTATTCCCTACTTCTTTGGGTCCATGGGGCAGGGGAGGTTAGGCCTCTGGTTTTAGAGCACAGGACTAGCTCTGCTGATCTTTAAACCTCTTTTTTTTTTTTTTTTTTTTTTTAAGGATTTTCAAAACGCATCTTTTGGTGCTTTTTTCTATCACTGGAGTTCGTTCTACCCTACACCAAGGTTTATTTGTTTAAAACGGGGGTCACCAAAGTATATCCTGCTGCCTATTTTTGTTAACTAAAGTTGTATTGGAACACAGCCACACCCATTTATCTGTGTATTGTCTGTAGCTGGCTTCACCTTACAAAGACAGGACTGAGAGCGCAACCCACAAAGCCTAGACTGTTTACTGTCTGACCTTGTAAGAAGAGGTTTGGCGACCTTTTAATTGCTAAAAAATCATCTGAAGTGGTGTAGGTATCCATATGCTTGGTAGATAGAAGCTTTTGTTCAGCTACCTTGCCAATCAGGGTCCAGCCTTGTGTGCACTTTTTACCTTCTCTGTATTCATCTTTGGACTCAAATTCTGCTTTTATGTTCACAGTATTTGGCATGTCCAAAATAAGGCCATTGTTTCTGAAACGGTAGGCTAGTGTTTCCTCTTGCAGCATCCTCTGGGTGTGGTGTCTTATGACAACTGAATTCCACTCACATTCCTTAATTCAAGTAGGACATAAGGCTTTTGTTGATAAATGTGTGGCCCAATAAAGAAAGTTTTAATGCAGTTTAATTAGATTTTTATAGGGAAAAAAATCATTTTTTCTCCCCCAGTCAAGGTTCAAAATTAAAAGCTAATTATACTTAGTTGGTGATAAAAGCATTGAAACAAACGAAGCTGCTCATTAAAAATGTTACTGCATGCTTCGTCGGTGCTTAATACCAAGCTTCTCTCAGGGTAATGCTCTTAGCATCAGTTTGTCTGAGGAGAGCCCAGCACAGGAGGTCCAGCATCAGGCCCGTTTCCCCAGGTCCTGCGCTGTCCCTCACACAGGGTCATAGCACCGTAGAGGGGGTTCTACAGCACTGATGCCGGGACTGCCCAGGACCCCATGGCCATGCAGAGCTCTTCTCAGAGTAAAGTGGCCACATTATTTGCCTTTCCTCTGTCTACGCTTGCACTAATGGTGCAAAAGCGATGGTGGAAAAACTGCCGCCCCCGACTGCACAAGGGTCGCTGCAGTGCCCACTGTCACCACCCTTGTGGCGGGAAAGGGCCTGTTCGGAAGGCCCTTGACGAAGTGGCACAAAGCGTCACTTCTGCTGAGTCCCCACCTTTGGGTACGTCTGCTCAAGACTCCGCGTGAGGAGGCGGGACGCACTCCTGGGCTCCTGCTGCCCATCCTCACACAGCGCCATCCCTGGAGGCGCCAGATGGGTGCTGAGTGCCAGGCTGAGCTCACCGCTTTTTCATGGGAGACCACTTGTACTTGAAGGAACACTGACAGACATGTCGTGGCTATTGGTAGACATTTTCTCAAAACTGAGAGAAGTAGGGCTGTCACGGAAAACAGCTGACAATATTTGTTGCCGGTGAAAACAATGGAGGTTTCAAACAAAAGCTAAAATTTTGAAAAACTTCTACCCATCACCATGAACTTGACAGATTGCTAATTCTTAGACTTTTCTGATATATCAGGGAGATATTAATGAATGTGATTCCGTAGACAGACAGACAGACATAGTATATTAGAAGGTGTCAACATTGAGAAGCTCTGTATATCTAGTGAGACAATATCTGCCAAATGTCCAGTCTAGGATGTTACAAAATCACATGTGGATAAACAATCCATTCAAAGTGTAAGATCAACTAATGGATTTTAATGTGGCAGAACAATATGGTTTCCAGTCTACATTGAAACTAACATTTTAGATACTACCACTTGCTGAATTTTGGTATGTTATCAAAGAGCAATATCCCCAGTCATGTCTAAAAAGTATTAAGATGCTCCCCACTTATACAGCTGCATAGTTTCGTGTAACGGGTTGTCTTCACTTACTGCAGTGAATTCACACCTTGCCTCAGACTGAATGCAGAAGCAGACATGAGGTTCCTCCTTCATAAAGAGGCTTTAAAAAATTTTAAAGGTGCTACTCCTTCCCACTAATTTTTTTATTTTGGAAAAAAAAATGGGGTTTTTAAAAAATATGTAAGGAATTTTTTGCCATTTTTAAGTGAATTAATACCTTAAATTATTTTAATTTCTAATAAAGTAAATATTAATAGATATATTCCAGATAAACAAAAGCTCTTGGAGTCCTTGGTAGTTTTTAAGAATGTAAAAAGATCCTAAAGGCAAAATGTTTCAGAATACCTGCCTCAGAGCAGGATTTCTCCACCCTAATCAGACCCAACACCCCATTTATATATTTAAAAAAAGTCTTATAATGTTCCACTTACCACCCTGAGATAAAATGCATAGGTAATGTAGTGATTTACCTAATTTCAAAATATCAGTGTAAGGATATACTCTCAGGAGACTTAACTCTATATAGAAGAATTAAAAGGAAAGTAGTTTTTAATAAAATTATATACACACATACAGAAAATACTTAGGTGTGCTTACCCTGGAAGCCACGATGAAATAACCGGACGCTTGGACCCGTTTGCGGGCTCCTCTTGAATACAGCAGTCCCAAGTGCAGACCCCATGGCGACAACCAAATACGAATCTTACTGCCCTGGATGATGTGATTTTCCAGAATGGTGAGAGAATCTTGGTAAAGTTCAAAATAAATCAAAGTAAAATTTTCCATCAGTATACACAGTAGCTGCTATTCTGCAAAATTTGGTCTTGATAAAACTATGCATGTTATCAGTTGTGTTGATAGGTAAAATGGAGCCAGTTCTCGGGGGGGGGGGGGTTGTTTGTTTTTTTAACCTAAATAAAGTTGAGAGAGACAGCTGAAGGTGGTGCAGGTTATGGAGCAAGTCCGTGTGATTCAGGACTGTTCTCACTGCAGGAATCTGACCTGCCCACCACCCACCCTCTCAGTGGCAATCACTTAATCACCAGAGGCAATACCGCCAGCGCCCCCCGGGAGCAGGCCACCCAGTTGAGAACCACTACTTTAAAATACCGATTTTTTCCTTTCCTTCCCTCCTCACTTATTTTGTTTCTGTCTTTAAGATGTGGTGACACCACTAAGTCTTAGTACGTAGTAGCAGTTAACTCTTTCGATGCTTATATGAAAGGCCTTCTCCCAGCGCTTAACCCGTATTAGTTTATTTAATCCTCAGCACAGACCTAGGCAGCTGCTGTCATCTCCCCACCTTGTGGTTGAGAGTGTGCAGATACAGGGGTGGCGAGCCCTGGCCCAGCAGCACGCTGGCGAGTGGCAGTGCCGTGATGGGACCACTGGCCACTGTTCCAGGTCTGCCCTCTCAGCCACCATGCTGAGCACACATTCACCCAGGACAGAGCAGAGCTTTCAGCTATACATTTGGGCTCTCCAAACTGTTGGTTAGCAAAATTTGATTTTGCAGTGTTCTTTGTGCATTTTTTTCTTGTCTACTGTGAAGTATCTTTTCATCTTTTTACATTACTTGTATTTTGAAATGGAAGCCTTATAAGTGCTTCCTGTTTATCTATTTGAATCACTGTGAGATGTTTTATAGAGCTTTTGCCATTCCCCAATCAATCCCTCTTCTATTTTCCTTTTTATTTATTGAGTTAAAACTGCACTTGTAGAGGAGCATCATGGCATGGTGGAGATAGACTTTAGAATCAGGCAGTTCTTCCTTCCCTAGCTCTGTGACCTCTTCATATTGCTTGGTTTCTCAGAGGCTCAATTTTATCCTCTATAAAATGGGAGTGATAATGTTGCCTCATGGTGGTGTCCTGAGTGAGAATTATCAAGTTATGTGTAAAGCACTTAGCTCCACAGCTTGTCTGCAGGATGCACTTAGAAAATGGCAGCAGTTGTTCTTTTTGCCTGTGTTACTTACGTGTCACACAGGAGTGAGTCCACCTCCAGAATTTAAGCCAGAGGACATCACTCTGTGACCATCAGGTAGTGCTGTTGATTGTCCTCAATCTTGACTCTGCACCCTTCCATCCTTGAACTCCAGGCACATTTGTAAAAGTCCAGGAAGCCTTTCCCATATGACTATTATAATGCATGCATAGTAATACATACCTTTAAAATGTCTTATTGCCACTCAGATGTCAGAGCACAGAGGTAGTCAGAGTTTTTCTACCCCTTCTTCACTAGAGCAACCACTTAAACCTTAAAAAATATAAATCTAAAGTGAGGCCCTTTGGGGTTCATGGAACACACTTTGGAAACTGCAGCCTTAGCCCTCAGGGTACCTGGAGCACCCCTTCATGCCCCTTTCCTGTTTCATGAGGCCTTTGGGGCAATTCATTCATTGCAGTTAAGTTTGAAGTAGACAGCATCTGGGACACTGGAATGTGCCATTGCCAAAAACATAAGGAAGCGTTGCCCACCCTCAGGAGTAACCGGCCAATAGTAGCAGGGCTAGAGCAAGTACAGAAAGCGCTCCACTGCAAGCCGGCATTTGCAGGCACGCTGTGGGTGAGAGACAAGGGCTGCACGTTCATGTCAGGGTGGAGGACATAGAAGTGTTCTGCAGGTGGAGGTAGAAAAGAATTCCAGGCAAAGGTAACAGTATAGACAGCAAAGATAGGGGAAATGAGACTGTTTAAATTTAGAGACCCACATGTGCTCTGACCTTTACTAGTGCGGGACATGCTCCTAGCTCCGGGTGCCTGCAGCAGGGAAATGGATGCTGGCTGGAAAGCAGCAGGCGCTGAGGAATTGACTTCTCTAGACTTGCTGGGACTTAAATTCTCTTCCTTTTATTCTGGTCTTAATTTGGCTGGGAAATAATAAGTTTCCAGTTGGTTAAATCCCTCAAGTTTTAGAAGTCATTGATGACTGATGTTCTATCAGACTAAACCAGCCTTTTTCTATAAACTTTGAATTTCTGTGTCTCTGAAACAGAATGAGAATTTTAGAGCTGGAAGTGACTTTAGAGATCTTGTAACTTCACTCCCGTTTTATAGGTGAAGAAGTAGAAGTCAGACAGGTAATCGCTTGTTCTGGTCACACAGCTGGGAAGTAGCCGAGTAAGTGCCTGGCTCTCCGGCTCCCGGCCCACCAGAGAGAAAGCTTTCAGACCTCTCAGAATCGCCGACCTTCTATTGTTGTTGGTGCTGTTGATGTCATATTTAAGAAATCATTGGTTAACCCAAATTCACAAAGATTACTCCTATGTTTTCTTCTAAGAGTTTTATAGTTTTAGCTCTTACACTTAGGGCTGTGATCATTATGAGTTAATGTTTGTATATGATGTGAGGTGGGGATCCAACTTCATTTTTTTGCATGTGGCTATCTAGTCATATAAGCACTATTTGTTGAAAATACTCCTTTTTCCCTGTTGAATTGTCTTGGCATCCTCATCAAAGTTAACAGTCTTTTCTCAGTCTTTTCATCTAAGCTCTATTAGAGATATATCTTTTCCATTCTTTTCAATTAAGCATAGATTTATCAAAGCAATCAGAATTCTCTGTTGATTCTTCACAGCCCAGCAGGCCAGGTTATCCCAGCCCGAGGTCCAGTGAAGGATTTTACCCCAGCCCCCAGCACCTGGTGCAGACCAATCACTATCAGGCCTCTGGCTACCCCGGTTCTCATGGCATCACCGCCGTGGCTGGCAGCATCTACCCGGGTCAGGCGTCTCTTTTGGACCAAACGGATTCCTGGAATCAGAGGCCTCAGGAGATACCAATGTGGCAGCCCAGCCTGGAGGTGAGTCAGGTGTTCTGGGGTTTGGTTTGTTACCTGATGATGCTTGGCCCAAGGGCCCTTGTATTTCCAAAATCCTAAGGCGTCTTCATTTTGATGACCTAATTCTAAGATCAGGTAACCCCAACCACCCAACTGCTTTCTGGTTTTGTGAATATTTTTTACTAAAAAAATGCCAAAGGAGATATTTTACAACCATTAGCCTATTCATTTGAAACGCAGAGTCCTAAAGTCAATGTAATTAGCATGTCCATGAAGCATAAAAGAAGCAGGAAGCTGAGCCTCCAGCTCTGTGGACCATGTTAATTTTTAAATTTTCCTGGTAAGCCATGAATCATCAACCATTCCTATAATATATGAAATATCAATCACTACTGTAAAAGTATTTCTTTGAATCAAAGAACATCTATAGTTGTCTGCTACCCATGTTCTTTTACTCAGAGGAAACATGTCTATTAACTGTTTAATACTCCAAAATATGGATATATCATATTTAATCCTTCTATTACTTTACTTCTAGATTTTTTTCTGATTTTTTACTATTAATAATGCATTCTTTGCACCTTTGATTATTTCTTTAGAATAAATGCCTGAAGTAGATCTATGAGCTGCACAGTTGTATACTTCTTAAAGATGCTTGGCACATATTAAATTGCAACTTCCAAAAGAGTTGTTTCCACCAGCAGAGCCTGAGAACCTATTGCCCAACCCTTGCTATTTGAAAAGTACACAGAGAAACGTAAGGGCACCTTGAGTAGATTTCTGAGGTTGGTGTGCTGTTCCCAGGACTCTGCAGCGCTGGACATGCGAGGAATCGGGCAGGTATTGCCAGCCCACCTGATGGAAGAGAGGCTGATACGGCAGCAGCAGGAGATGGAAGAAGATCAGCGCTGGCTAGAAAAAGAGGAGAGATTCCTGGTAATTATGTTTCAGAAATGTTTCCCTTGCCTTCTAAACCCTGCTATGGGCTTTTATATTACAAATGACTGCAAAAGGTCTTTTCCAAGGAGCAGAGTCTTCCGTCTGGTCCCTAAATCTTACAGTAGTAGGTTCACAAATCCTTGTTACTAAATCAACTAGGTATTGAGCAGTGTACATCATATGGAATAGTCTCTGTTATTTCATTCCATTTTCTTATTTGCACAGTAGGGAAGCAAGAGTGATGGCTGAGACCTTGAATGCTGGCTCTGCCACCTTGGGCAGGTTCCAGGATATGCCTGCCACTGCTTCCCCCATCACTGAAACAGACGGTCAGGGTTCCTGCTGTATGTGGTTATTACAAGGGTCAAATTAGGTAATCCATGTTGGATTTAGAGCAAGACCCCAAGCAAGATAAGTGTTCATGATAACATTTTTTTAATTAATTGAAAGCCAATAAAATAGCTACCTTAGGGATGTTTTCAACCTTTCATTATCAGTTTTTTCAAACATATGAAAGTTGAAAAAAAAAGTCTAATTGGCACCCACCTACCCATCTCCTAGATTCAGAAGTGGTTAGTTAACATTTTGCCCTCTTAGCTTTATCGGTATCTGTCGGTTGATTCGTTTGCTGAACCATTTGTGAGAAAAAGTTGCCCTTGGTTCCTTAATAGTTTCTTATGGCTCTCCTAAAAAGAACCTTCTCCTTCATAAATACAATACTGCTGCATTGAGACTATCTCTTAATAATTTTAGTGTTACCTATAATCCCACTACTTGAATACAATAAAATTATTTCAGTTTTCTTATGCTGCTTTCCAGTCCTTATCCCATGGAGACTTAATTTCCACCTCCTATCTGTAATGTTTTGTTTTCCATTTATCCATTTATACCACATTTCCCAAATTCCTTTAGTCTTTATATTTGCTTTTTAAAATATGTTTATCATATTGCTATATCAACATTTATTAAAATACTTCCTACATTTAGGTCAATTTAGGTTACTTCCAGGCATTGCATTGATAAATAATGCTAAATTAAATAATACCTCCTTTTATGTGGCTATGTGCTTTTCTTGAATTACTTCTTTGGGATAACCCTCTAAGATTTTAGGAGTGCTGTGACTGGCTCAGTGGTGTCAGCCTTTCTCTGGATTTTGCATTACAGCCATGTTTCCACAGAAACAACTGCTATGTCTCAGCCAGTGGGGAAAGCACTCACCGTGCTCTGCAGGACATCAGCACGGCAGTTAGGAATCCCAGGGTCTGCCTTCCTGGCACTCCTCCTTTGCTTGGTCTGACAGATGTAAACCTCCCTCATGGATGTGTCTGGAGTTGTGGGTGGGAAACAGCTCCCTTCAGCAGTCCCTCGGGACAGAGAGGAAGTGGTGGGACAAGGCAGTCTGTATGTGTCCCTTGAGACAAAGGCCCTTTGGGACTTGTGGCCATGATGCCAAGCACATCTGGTTCCCCTCAGCCTCAGCTGTGGCCGCTGGCAACCCATTGCCCACCTCCAACCACTTGCACGGCCGTTGCCATCTGCCCAGAGTAGTCTGAAGAGAAATATAGAAAAGGAACACGGGTTCAGACTGTTGCCACAAAATCTTGAGTCAGTAATTTTGTATGGGTGGTCCAAATCTCATCCCTCGAGCTTTAATTCAGTGAATGTTCACTGCTCCGAGCTTTGTGTTAAGCTCAATGCTGAGTGGATACCAGTGAGTAGAAGATATAGCCCCTATTCTTAAATTGCTTAAAGTCATATCAACACAGAACATTTAAATCAGAAATTAGTGCTACCATAAGGTAGTGACATTCAAATTGTAGTATACAGAAGTCGTCACCATGATTCTGATTTCATTCTGTATATGTGGCTTTCATTTTTTAAACTGTAGTTTGCAATTAAAGCAAGTAACACACTCGAGTTTGCTGAGGTACATTTTAACCTGTTGGAGATGGCCAGTGCATGAATTTGCACTGCAGGATATGTTTGGGACTGACCTCAGCAAACCTGCCATCCCAGTGCACATATCTGATCTTAGAAATATATTACATTAGGAAGGAGATCCTTCTCACCTTTTTTTAAATTTAGGCCTGCAAATGTCACACAGTGCACCACGCTCAGTTAAGTGCAGACAGAGCAAGTGCACGTTGATGCAACACTCCCTTGTCACAGTTTAACAGTTAATGGTGCAGTAACCAACAGTAGTATAATGTTCATTTTAGAAAGTAAACATAATATGATGCATGTGGTGTATATTATATAATCTCCCCTAGTAGCCTATAGTCAGATGCACTTAGTTCTACAACAAAACATGAATACTTACATCAGTGGGTATAAATAAAGGTGGCAAAATGGTCCACATCAGTTCAGGTGAGATTTTGCCACTAAATGAATTTGCATCAAAATTAAAAAACAAAAACAAAAATCTCTCCATTTTCAGCAATTTTAGATTTTGGAAAAGTGGATGAAGGAATGTGGACTTGTACCATTGTTACCCATTTTATAGATAAGGAAATAGAGACAGAGAGAGATGAAGTAAATTGCCCAAGATCCCCAACCAGTAAGTTTAAGAGCCAGAATTCAAAACTAAGTGGCCTGGCCCCACGTCTGGGACCTTCACCGGTATGCACAGCTCAGAGACCACGCCTGTTGGGCACCAAGTATATTTACAGTAAGAAATATGAAAAGTTGATAGACATTGTCAGTGATTTGCCTTAAGAACAAAAGTTTCATACTATGCTTTCGAAATTTAGTTAAATTAAAGCAAATTTGGAGATTGCAAGCCAAGCTATAAGAAATTATTATTTGCTAATACTAATCTGGGTGAATCAATTTGGTTATTGAATCTATTCTAAGAATACAATCACCATTCCCTAATCTTACTTTAAAATCTTCTTGCCCTGATAGTCTCTTGATTTAGCCTCTCAATTTGTGTTTTAAAAAGTAAATGTTATAAATTCTCCAAACTTGAGTGAATATATTTAACTTTGGGGATCTGTGTACAGTTGCATATGAACAAAGGCTCACAACTAAAAGCTGTGGCTACCACTGCTGCAGCACTGCCATGGGGAAGTAGAGTGCAGCGAGGGCCGAAGAGGGACCTCCTGTGCTTGGGAAGTCAGGGAGGGCGACATAGCTGAGATAATGCGCCAGCGGAGGTTTCCAGGGTAAATTGGAATTTGTTAAGCAAACAGGCTCAGGAAATAACATTCCAAGCTGGGAACAGAGTGTGTCGTGACATGAGGTCACGAGACTCTTCTAAGAATGCTGCGTAGCTAGATGTGGTTAACGGATAGCATCTTTGTTGGGAAGTAGATGATGAGTTCAAGCATGCATCGGTTTTCTGAGTAATTGCAAGTCTCTAAATGAAAGGTTCAAGATACGTGTTTACTCTGCTGACTGGTCAGTGGTTAGTATTTGTTTTTTTTGTTTTTTAATTGGGATAATTTAATTTACAAATTGTGAAATGCACTGATCTTAAGAGTACACTTACGCATTTTGGCACATGTAGAAGCTCATGTAACCCATGCCCCATCAAGATGTGTGGGATTTATTCATCACTCCAAATAACTTCCTTGTCTAGTCAAGTTCTCCATCCCCAGCCTTGAGGCTATCACTGCTCTAGTTTCTATCACCATAGATTAGTTTTGCTTGTTCCTAAACTTTATACAAATGTAAAATAGTACAGTATATTCTGTTTTGTGCCTGGCTTCATTCATTCCGCTTGATGTTTTTGAAATTTCTTCATGTTCTGTGTATCAGTAGTTCATTTCTTTTTATCGTATAAATTTACCACAGTCTGTTTATCCATTCTCCAACATCTGGGTTGTTTCTGGGTTTGGGCTTTAGTGAATAAAGCTGCTGTGAATAGTCTTGTGACATCTTTGTGTGGACATAGGTTTCCATTTTTCCTAGGAAAATATTTAGGAGTGGACTAGCTGGGTCATAGGTGGGTATATGTTTACCTTTATTAAAAACTGCCAAACATTATTCTAAAGTTATTTTACCATTTTACACTCCCAGTAAGCAGTGATTGAATATTCCAATTGCTTGTTTCACATCCTTGCCAACATTTGGCATTGTCAGTCTTTTCTGTTTTAGCCATATTAGCAGGTGTATAGGTATCTCATGATTCTAGTTTGCATTTCCCCGATGACTAATGATATTGAACATCTTTTTCTTTTATAAGTCATCCTTTGTGATTGTCTGTTCATGTATTGCCCATATCTTAATTAAACAATTTCTTTCCTTATCTGCTGAGATGCAGGAGCTCTTTACATAAATCCCTTGTCGTATATGTATTATGAATTTGCGAGTCTATGACTCGCTTATTCTTTTTTTAATGGTGTCATCTTAAGAGCAGAAGTTTTTGACTTGGATGAAATCCTTTTTCACATTTTTCTTTTATAGTTAGTGCTTTCTGCATCCTAAGAAAACTGTCTATTTCAAGGTTATAAAGATATTCTTGAATGTTTTCTTCTACAAACTTTAGTGATTAGCTATTACATTTAGGTTTCATCCATTCAAATTAATTTTTGGGTATGATGTAATGTCATGGTTTATTATTTTCCCCATAAGGACTTCCAATTGTTCTAGCACTATTTTTTAAAGATTCCTTTCCCCCGTTGAACTGTTTGAATGCCTTTGCTAAAAAGTTTCTGGTCTCTCTCTGATCTCTATGTTTATCTTTTTGTCAATATTACATTGTCTTGATTTCTATCCTGAAAATGGGTCACTTTAACCCCCCCCAGCTTTGTTATTTTTTGAGATCATTTTGGTTATTAATTTCAAAACTATCAGTTTCTACCCAGGAAGCCTGCTTGGGTTTTGTTTGGAATGGTGTTGAATCTATAGACCAGTTTTGGGAGAACTGACATCTTACCAGTATTGTCTTCCAATCCATGAACATGGTCTGTTTCTGTTTGGGAGTTTAGTTTTTCTCAGCAGTGTTTTTGTTATTTTTAACCTAAGATTCTGCACATCTTTTGTTAAATTTATTCCTAAATTTTTTTGTGTTCTTGGATACAATTGTAAATAAAATTGTGTTAACTTTTCATTTCCAATTTTTTTTGCTAGAATATAGAAATATAATTGATTTTTTTAATTGACTTTGTATCCTGTGACCTTGCTAGATGCATTTATTCCAGTAGTTTATTTTGTGGATTCCTTAGGATTTTCTACATTCTCAATTATGTCATTTGCAAATCAGATGGTTTTACTTCTTCCTTTACTGTCTTTGTACCTTTTCTTTCTTTTTCTTGCCTGCTGCACTGAGTATGGCCACCAGGGTATATTGAATAGATGTAGTAAAAATGTCCATCTTTGCCTTTGTCTTTAACCATTAGGTCTGATGTTAGCTGGTTGAGGCACCTTCTTCTCCTAGTTCACTGAGAGTTTTTATCATGTGTGTGTGTATGTGTGTGTGTGTTCTCCATTCTTGCCTTCACTCCAATGGATTATAAATAAACACTGTCAGGACCTGGCTTATTTCATTTAACAATATAATCTTAATAAGATCTTTCAGATTACCACATATAGATCTATATCATTCTTTATAGTGACTGTGTATATGTATCCTAATTTATTAAACCTGTTCCTTATTAATGGACATTCAGGCCTTTTCCCATTACAATATAGTAACACTCTAAGTTGTGGATACCAGTACAAGTGTATCTGTAGATATACGTTGTAATTCTACCTTCTTTGACAAGGATGAAAATCTTTTTCCTTTTTTTATTAATTAGTTTATGTCACTTTGTTGTCTATCTAATGTTTATTGTCAGTATATATAGTTAAGTATAGATTCAATTTAATCTTCATGGTTCCTATTTAAATTATCATGATATTTAATTGATATCATGATTGGCATATGTTAGTTTGAATCTATTTAAAGACAGTAATCGTGTTTTTTCTTTAAAATCCAATAGAATATATATTTGATAATTGTCTCTTTGAAATAATTTCTGAATTCTGTTACACTGTTATCATACAATCCCTATTTTATTTTCTAGTTTAAAAATAATAATAAAATGCTGTTACCTATTTGTTCTTCCAGATTGTATTCATAATCCATTTATATAAAGGTATATAAAAACATTCTACTTAGTGTTGCCCTAAATCTATTTGATAACCTAAGAGGTATGTCATCTTTGTATATTTGTCTTCCTGACTCAAAAGAAGAACATTTTCCATATTTGTTCATAACTTGCATTATTCTCCCTTATAGATTTTGTAATTTTCTTATGTACATGTCTTGCCTTCCTTATTAAGTTACTACCCACTTATTTAGAGCTATGACAGCTATAATGATACCTCATTTTCATCAAATTTTTTAATTGTGTATTTCTGTATATGAGAATGAATATAGTCACTTTTTAGGAATTTATCTCGTATTTTCCAGTATTTATCACAAGAAACCTTTTTGACTTACTGCCTTGGATTTTCTTAATACGCACAGTTGAGTCACTTAAAAGAAAAGTTTTATTTCTTCGTAACCAATATTTGTTATATACCTTACTTTTCTCAAGTATCTGTTGACAACTTTTCTATTAAGTAGGTCCTTGTCTATGTTTCTTGCTTTTGTTTTAGTTTCTCCATTAAGTGTAATGTTGACTATATATTTTAAATATATTCTAAAGAAAGAAACCCTCTGAATGGCTTAATCATAGTTACTGAATATCTTCTTAGCAATCAAAATAATTATTTTCATCTTAATGGTTTTCCTGTTAACATGATGAATTTGTGAAGCATTTTGCTTGGGTTTATGCATTCTAGAGATATGCATTCTAGAGATAAATCTTTGCTTGGTTATAATTGATAGTTCTTTTAAGGTTGTGTGGTATGTTTGTGATGTTTCATTTGGAATTTAGTAATGCTCATAAATGAGAAGGATTTCTTTATTGTCATTGGTTTCAAGATCAAAACAATACTGGTTTCATAAGATAAGTTGAGTAATCCCCCACCACTGCCTTTGATTTAGGTGTCTGGCTTCTAGCCTTCCTCTCATTTGGATGCTTTATCTGCACCTCAAAGTCAGCGTGTCCAAAACTGACTGGAATCCTTAGCACCAACCAAATCTGACTCTCCTCTTGTGTTCTCTTTGTCATTTCCCTCACCACCAAGAGAGAAACTGAAGTGTTGTCCTGTCTCTACCTTTCCTCCTGTCTGGTGACCCGCCTCATCTTGTTAATTCCAGTCCTGTCTTTTCAATTTGTCTTCTCCTGTCTGCCTTTCTGCTCGGTGTCTGAATCTGCACCAGCACGTCTCCCCAGAACCTCCCCAGCAGCCTTCTCCCTGACCTCCCAAGCCTGTCTCCTCAGCACCTCGGAGGGACCCTCAGTGCACGGGGCTCCAGGGCTGACTCTCCATCGTCGTGAGGCCCCCATTCTAGTGCAAAGAGAAGAAAAAACTGAAATCCAGTTATCAGCCAACACTCCTCAGAAG